>VWZS01001738.1:81450-104700 GCA_013397075.1 Rhabdornis inornatus
CTCTCTCTTCCTTTCTCTCTTTTCCTTCCTTCCCCCTTTCTTTCCTTCTTTGGAACATGGATAAAGAGCAGCAGCTTGTCCCTCTCTCTTTCCCCCTGTCTTTCTTTCTTTCTTTCCTTCTTTCTTTCCTTCTTTCTTTCCTTCTTTCTTTCCTTCTTTCTTTCCTTCTTTCTTTCCTTCTTTCTTTCCTTCTTTCTTTCCTTCTTTCTTTCCCATCCATCCTATCCCTGTGTGTAGCTGATGATTTCTCCCTGCTGGCACAGCCACAGCTTCCTCCACCCACAGACCTTGGTTTTCTTTGCCCTCATTGTGAGAATTCATTTCATGTCCCAAATGCAAATCCTCTCAAGGGTTCTCAGGATGCTAAGGAGGAATTCAGAAAGAATAAGAAAAAGAAGTGAAAGATGGGGGGTTTTGTTTAATCATTTTTTGTTTTAATTTAAGAAATAACAGGCTCTGAATCTGCTGTTTGTTTCCTTCTCAGGAGAGGACAGAAGCCTCCTGCCAACATCATGTCAAGGGCTCCACCACATTTCACACAAGGGTTTGTGATTGCCTCTCACAAAGGACTGAGGGCTGAGAAATGGGCTCTGCTGAGGAAAAGATTGCATAACATCTCCTCCATCTGATTCCTTGTGTTTGCAGAACATCCATCCCCTGTTCTGGGGCTTTCCTGGAAGCTGAGGGAGAGCAGTTACCAGGAAACAGATGGGGATTAAGAGATTTTGGTTAACTTTGGATGTAGAAACCAAGAAGGGAAAACTGGGAGTGAAAGAAATCTTTTTGGGGGGAAGAAATCACCTTTATTTTATAAAACTGGGCATGGTCACAAAGTAGCCCAGTGTGCTTAGTGATGGCCAAGTGCCCAATGCCAGGCTGGATGTGGCTCTGATAAACCTGGGATAGTGGGAGGTGTCCCTGCCCACGGCAGGAGGGGGAATGAGATGAATTTTAAGCTCCTTTCCAAACCAAACCATTCTGGGATTCTGTGTTTTACCAGAGACAGCAATGCTCTTCAAAATGATCCCTTGAAGTGAAACCCAATCATTTCCTTGAGCTGCAGCCTTTCCAGCAGCAGGGCTGCAGCTCAGTGTTCCCTCCCAAGCAAACATTTTGCTCTGTCATCATGAGGTTGGGAAAAGCCTCTAAGATCAAGCCCAGCCATTACTGCTGTTCTCTTCCTTCTGCAGCCTCTATTCTTTGTTGGAAAGGGGAAATTGCCGTTTTTGAGGGAAAAAAAATACTTGTTTTGCCATTTGCAGCTGTCTGACCTCAGCCAAAGCTGCCTGTGGAGCATTCCCACACGGACAGGTGAGCTGAACGTGTCCTGTGGGGAAAATGCACCTGAGCCCACCTGGGAATAGATGGACACTGCAGGTGGGATGTGGGGTGACAAGACACCTTGTCCTTGCTCTGCCATGGATCCCTCCTGCTTTTTGTGCTGCTGCTGAGGAAGGAAAAACCTCTGCGAGCTGCTGCTGCTGCCACGAGCCGTGGATGCAGATTCCATAAGGAAAATCCAGAGAGCCGGGATGTGGGAGCAGGGAGGGAGGGCACAGCAGAGGAAAGGCCATGGGGACACAGACGGAGCTGTCCCCACAGCTGCGGGCTCCATCTTCCCTTCTCTCCAAGCGAAACAGAGCTTGTGCCTTTTTCTTGTTTGTTTGTTTTCCACGCCAAAGTAGGTCCGCACAAAGGCTTTGCCGGGAAAACGATGCGAGACTTTTCCTTGGCTTTCCTGGAAGCCATGAATCACCTCGCTCCTTTCCTGGGGGGTCCCGGCGGCGAGGGGGGCGCGACCCTGTGCGACATCCGCGCTCGGGCTGTGCCACCTCCCGGTGACAGCGGGTGGTGCATGGCTGCATCCCTGCATCACTGCATCCCTGCATCACTGCATCCCTGCGTCACTGCATCCCTGCATGCTTTCATTCCTGCATCGCTGCATCATTTCATCCCTGCATCCCTGTGTCACTGCATCCCTGTATGCTTTCATTCCTGCATCCCTGCATCCTTTCTTCCCTGTGTCCTTTCATCCCTGCATCCCTGCATCCCAGCATTCCCTCATCCTTTGATCCCTGCGTCCCTGCATCCCTGCATCATTTCATCCCTGCATCCCTGAATCCCTGCCGTCCCTGTATCCCTGCATTTCTACATCCCTGTGTCCCTTCATCCCTTCATTCCTGAATCTTTTCATCCCTACATTCCTGCATCCCTGCATCCTTTCCTTTCATCCCTGCATCCTTTTTCCCCTGCACCCCTGCATCTCTGCACTCCTTCACCCCCGCATCCCTGCCCAAAACCAGCCACCCACAGTTCTGCACCGCCAGAATTTTCTGGATTTTCTGGTTTTGTCACCCAGCTGAGCCAGCCCAGCTTTCCTTCCCCAGCTCTTTGTTCTGCAGCTGGGGTGGCCCTGGACCCGGGCCGATGGAAGGAGGAGGTCAGAAAGCTGCACCTCGTGCTGTGGGTGGGGCTGGTGGCCACAGGAGTGCAGCAGCCACCTCCAGCAGGGATCTTCACTTCTTCAACCTGCCCGTGGTGGAGCTCCGACCTCATCAGTGGCATCAGAGTTTGGGAGGCAGATGGGTCCTGGGATTCCCTTTGCCTAAAGGCACATCTCAATATCAAATATATCCACCTGATACCGAAGGAAGAGAGAGGAAAATAAAGGGGTGTTATTCCAATAGATCCCTGTCTCTCCTCCAGTGCCAGCTTCTGTGAAATACTGCTATGCCCATGGCCAGGGGGTTGGAATTAGGTGATTTTTATCCAAACCCAAGGCATTCTATGATTCTGTATCATGAGAGGGTATCCCAGCAGGGTATCCCTGCTGCAGTTTGGGATTATGGCTATCTGCAACCTTTAATCCCTGCTCAGCTGAGGAGAAAGCTTCTTCTCAGTTGTGCCTCCATGCTGCCAAATCACACTCTCATTTTTTGCAGTCATAACTCTCCTCCCAGCCCCACACCGAGTTCCATAAATCTGTGTCTCCTTTCCCCTTGGAGGGGCTGAGGATGCTCCCAGTTCAGGGCAAGAAGGAGCAGTTAATTGGCATGGAAAGAATAACAAAGTGTGGGCACAGATCCGAAACCAGGATTTATTTAGGGAGATTTTCTGGTTATTATCTACTTAGGAACAGAGGATTTGTCAGAACAGATCAGAGCATTTTCATCAAATCTGGCATCCTGCATGGAGTGGTGATAGTGAGAGGATGTTCCTGGGGGAAAACCCTCTGGATTCTCTCAGAAGTGCAGGTGCTTGATGCTAGAAAGGGGGGCAGAGGCAACACTGGGGTAAAACCAGAACTAGCAGCAAAGCCCAGTCCCTGTCACACTGGAACCAGCAAAGGCACCTTCAGCCTGAGCTGATCCAGCAGAAGTGGAGAGGATGCTCCCCTGCTGCTGATGGTGAAAGCTCCAGCACGTTAAAATAAACACAAATCCTTCCCCAACTCAGCCCCAAGCCCAGCCACATCCCCTGGCTCAGCCACAAGGACCCATCACCCCTCTGTGTCACATCTGGGGACACAGAGCACAGAACCCCCCAGGCTGCACCAAGAAACACAATTTGGATATTCACACTGGCCTTCCAGCAACAACAACATCATCCTGGATGATGGAGTGCTTGGGAAATGTTTGGTTTATGAGGCGGGGTTGGAGCTGCTACAAAAACAATCCGTGTTCTTAAAAAGAAAACATTCTCTTGTAAACAAGTGGAAAAAATCCCCACGTGGGTGTATCCACAGGAAAGAGGAGTGGGAAATGCCCTTTCCAATGCAGGATGAGGCTCTGGAAGGGCAGTGGGGATGAAGAGCTCTGTGACAGAGGGGAGAGCGTGGGCTGGGCTGGGCTGGGCTGGGAGCACCATGGTGGCCTCAGCTCCTCGGTCTGCTCTCATTATAAATAGAAAGCAGTGAGTTATAATTAGAGTTCCTTGAGTGGGGCTGGAGGAACGACAGGGAGCCTCTCCAAAGGATCTGTCTCCAGCTCAAGCACAGCTCCTGGGGTCGTGTGTGGAGGAGAACATCCTGAGAAGACCCTCAGCTGATGGAGACGGCTCTGGGAATGAGGAGTGCCACCTCTGCACCAGCCCCATGGCTGGGGGTGCTGCAGGGGCACCCCAAGGATGCTCTGTTCTCACCCCAGTGTTTCCTGGTCAAGGCATCAACAGAGCAGGGGTGTTTTATCCCCAGCACCCTCCCCAGGACAGCTCCTGTCACCCTGTCCTGATGCACATGAGACAGCTGCTTCCCACACCAGGAGCAGGGAGACCTTTCCATCATCTCTCCAAACTGCCCTGAGATCTCTCCATGACCTCTCCCAGCTGTCCCAAGGCCTCTGGATGGGCACAGAAAGAGGATGCTGCACTGGAATCTTCCCTGGGCCGAAACCCACCCTGGGAAGCCCCAAAGGTGGGTCAGGTCTCCTGGCTCCAGCAGAAGGAACACACCAGGAGCACACCAGCTGTGTCAGGGTGGCTTCTGTGTGTGTGTGTGTGTCCTGTGTTGTCCCCATGTCCCTGCCACTCTCCAAGCCTCTCCCAGAGAGCAGCACTCAGGCTGAGCCCAGGGGCTCTCAACCATTTCCCCTGAAGCCATGGATTTTGGGCCATTTCTCCTAAAATCACGGAGGATGAGCCCTTCCAATGACATTAACTCCTGCAAGATGCCCTGAGCACATCAAGAGTTACCTTACCCTGCCTAAACTCCTCTGTACTCCCTGATTTTACAGCTCCTGCCTTTAAATCTTACTTTTCTTGCCTGCCTTTCTATTTTAAGACACTTTCTTTCTTATTATCTATCCATTACACCTTCTAAAATGCATCCCTTAATCCCCAAACTGCACCCAGCAATGCCCAGAGATCCACAGCTGGAAGCATTTCCCTGGGGAATGTCCTTTACAGAGCCAGCAGGGTCAGAGGGAAAGGAAAAACAACATACACACACACATGATCAATATTTTTTAAAATAGGATTTGAAAGCAAAGCATGAGAAGCCTCTATCTGGTTTTCATTTCAAATGGAAAAAAAAATATGGCTATTAATATATGGTAAAGTTACTCCACTGGAAGAACAGAGTGTAGATAAAACCTGCAGGCTTAATGAGGCTCAGGAAAAATCAAATTGAAAGCAAATCTTTGAAAATCTCTAGGTAATCTGTGTTCCATTTATCATGCTTTGGCAATCAGAAAGTAAAACCAGGCTTAACATAATGAGGAAAATCAAACAGGCTTTTTTTCCCCCTGCTGCTCTAAAATCCCAGAATATCATCATCACAGAAATGGGGGAAAAAAAGGGAGGAACTTCTGCCCTCCTGCTGGAGCACAGGGAATTTAATTGCAAAGGTTTCTTCCTGTGTGTCTGAGAAGATGAGGCAAGACTGGAATTTTTTAATGACAATATTTAAGCTCTGCTTGGTGACACTGAGCTAAAGCAGGGCTCCTGTCCTGAGCTGGCAGATGGGAAGGCAACAACGGTTTGTAACAAGCTGAAAATGCGAAAAATAAAAACTAAAAAAGAAAAACCACTTCTCTTGACATCTCCACCTGGCCAGGGCAGCAGCACAGAGCTGGCCCCAGCCGGGCTGGGGAGATGCTGAGGGCACTGGTGGGCAGGACGCAGCCGAGGAAAGGTTTGGGTTTGGTGATTCCAGAGCCCTGGATCTTCACTGGAAGGGGATTGTGCCAGGCAGCCCTGGGAGAGCCTGGGCATTTTTGGGGTGTACAGGGGTGGAACTCAAGGCTCCAGAGCCTCATCCCAAGTGCTGCCCCCAGCACTGGACACCTCTGGGTGTCCTGGCTGTGAGCACAGAAGGGAAGCTGATATTTGGGGATCAGGGTTCCCAAAGGCTCAGATGGAACCACGGCACTCTGAGATGGATTCTCCCTGCCCTGGCACTGCTGCTCCCACTCAGGGCCAGCACTCAGACCCAGAAGATCCCTTTCACCCCAGGTACCCCTTTTCCCTCACAGATTTTCCCAGGATCTGAACAATTGCAGATGCTGAACAGACCCACAGTAACATCCTCTCCATCTGCATCCACTTCCCACTGCTCGGTGCCATCCTTTAACCCCCACAGGATGCAGAGGGTCCTGCAGGCACCACGAAACCCTTGGGTTTGGGGACACCAATGCATCTGTCACACTCCTCCTTCCACTCTGAGGGTGGGGTATTGAAGCAGGACACGATGCCATCCGTGGCTTTTCCATGGTCACAATGCCAGGGGTCAGGCAGGTAAATCTGGACACAGTCCCTGGGTGACCTCACCAGCTGCTGCTCCAGCCTCTCCCTCCCCAGTTCCCTGCTGCTTTCCTGGGAAAATCCTCATTATTTATCCCACTCAGCTCCTGCCCAATCCACCAGGCAGGTTAAACCTGCAGTGCTGTGATCCCTGCAAGCACCACCTGATTAAAACACATTAAAAAAAAATAAAACAAGGATATAAAACTGCCAGTTGCCCACAGAATCAAATTTAATTAGTTCAGCTCAGCCTCTCCTATTTTTCCTTGGTAATAAAAGCACTCACTCTGCAAACATGGAATTTCAGGTGGGTAGGAAAACAAGTCCTTGAGCTCAGGTGGGGCAGTGGGAGAGCTCAGCCCAGTGAGGGATGTCCTGGGCTCTCTCTTATCAGTAACTGCTGTTTCTATGACCCAAAAATAAAACGACATCTCTCCACAGAGGGACAGGCAACAGGTGTGGATCAAAACTATTCCTGGAGCTGTGGCAGCCTCACACAACAGCCAAAATCTTCTCCTTTCCATCCAGCTGGCACCGGAGGGAATTTTCTCCTTTGTCCATGCACATCATCCTCACCTTCCTCCCCTTGCACCTTGCAGGGCTTAATGAGCAAAATATCCTGAGTGAGCCAGGCTGGTTAACGAGCATCTCTCCTGCAGGTGAAGAGCTGAGATGAGAACATTCCCTGCTCCGGTGATGCTGAGATGAGAATATTCCCTGCTCCAGCCCAGCAAGGAGGGAGCTGGGGGGAGACAATCTCCTCTCCTCAGCTGTCCCAGCCAAGTTCATCTGCATTAATCTCACACTCATTAAAATCAGTTGTTCTGTTTCTAATTCAACCAGCGCTGCCAAGATCAGGAATTAAAAATTGATGAGCCAATGTTCCTGGAAAAAAAAATTAAAAAAAAAAAAAAAGGAGGAAAAAAAAAGAAGTAAGTTCATCATCCGCAGCAGCACGGATTTTAAAATAATAATGAAAAATGTCTGGCTGCTCCTTTGGGCTTGACACTTCTGTGAGGGGTGGGAAAATGTACAAAAACAGAATTTACACTATCATGGGAGTCCAGAGGCTGGAGCTTCCTTGGGGCAGCCCTAAAAATGGCCTCAGTTATGGGGAAAACCCAAATTCTGAGCCACAGGGGAGGGATGAGCTCTTCTAATCCTGCCCAGGACAAGTGTCACTGCTGAGGTGACAGCATGAGGAGCTCTCATGGGGACAGAGCAGCACCCAGGAGGAACATGTGAGTTAACAGCAGAAGTAAACAATGATTTTTAAAATTCTGCATGAGTGACAAAATCAACATTATTCTTAATGTGTGCCTAATTAAGGTCACCGATGACAATGGCCAGAGACAAAGATGATAAACACCATTTATTTGAAGCAGATGAGAACTTGGAAAAGGCTCTCCAAGAGCCACAAGTAAATAATATTTCAGAGACAGCAGCCCATAAAAACAGCCACAATCTCCAATGGCTTTTGCTGACCCCGGCTGGAGGGATCCTGCTGAGCTGTCTGGGTCTCTCTGTACAAAAGCTGCTGTTTCCCCTCATTAAAAGGCCATGTTTGCAAAGTAAAGCTCAAGCAGGAAAGCATGGAGCCAGGCCAATCCCAAACCAAGCCTGGGAGAAGTTTGGGATTAACTCCTTTAGAGCCAAGCAGAGGTGGCTTCCTGAAGGAGAATAAACAAAGATGGGCTGTCAGTGATGTGGGTATTTATTTATAGCAGGCATTCATTGCCTTCAGGATCTGCATAAACACCCATTAGCTTTCAAGGTGATGAATCAAGTATTAATTAACCTGCTGGGGGGAAAAAAATAATAGGGATATTAATGTTTTAAAGGGAAGCTTCCAGCTGAGGGAAACAAAGGGAGGGAGAAAGCAAAGCTGAACTTTTCAAATCAAATCTTTTTGTGCTGGAAAGGAGCAAAGGGCACAGAATAAACCAGGTGGATACTCTGGCTGGAAATGGCAGGCTCTGCTTTGGTAACTGGGAAAAAATAAAATAAAAAAAACTCCCAAGCTTTCTTGGCATGTCTCCAGAGCTTCAGGGTGGAGAAGGGCTGGGAGTGAAAATTGAATGGGCACTGGTGCCTGAGCCAAGCCCTGCCAGCACAGAGCCACTCACACCCTGCAGAGTGGGAAATGCCATTTATCACCTCCACACAAGGATGCAACAACTGGATTTTTTGCTCTGATTTCCCTCCACAGGTCCCTTCTGGACCCCCTTGCAGTGCAAGCAATGAAAATGCAGAGCAGGGAAGCAGCAGAATGGGCAGGACGTGCTCTGGCTGCTGCACACAGAGCGGGGAGCAGACCCTGGCCCTGAGATCCCACCTTCCCTCTGCCCCACCCAGGGACAGAATTTGGAATTCCCTTTTTTTGGAGTTCCTGCAAAGCAGCCACATCCCACAGAGACCAGCAGGGCTCAGCTCAGCACATGCACGAGCATCACAGAGAAAAGAGAAATATTTCTGGAGGATCAGACTGTTTTCTGAGCAAAAACGCCCGAATGAGATGTGACACCAAAAGCAGGACAGCAAAAAGAAACCAATTTCCTGGTGGCAGCAGTACAAGAGCTGCAGGCCCACCACAGCTCCATGGCTTGGCTGCATCCCCCCTGCTCTCTGCAGCTTCCAAGGGATGTAAATCAGAAACTTGGAGAGGTTCTTCTGCAAACTGAGACACAGCTTTCCTGCAGTCGAGGACAGACACAAAAAAATCCTGTACTAGATTGGCATTCAGGATTAATTTCATTTGCCTGTGGTCCACCCCTACAAACCCAAATCTTTAACAACTTCGAGCTCTTTTTAATTTTTTTTTTTATATATACAAGGAGAGAAAAAAAGCATATGCAGTCCTCCTTTTCCTGCCCACTTTTAGCTTTTTTTTTTCCCTTTGTATATTCTCCAGTTCTCTACCCACACATAGCCACATTGCAGACAAACTATTCTAAAAAAAAATTGCAAGATGTCTAAAAAAACAACACTGATCCAGGGGGTCATCAACTTCCAGAAATGCAAACTGGCTTAGAAAACCACAAGATCTTTGTGTTGTTGTTATTTTTTATGCGGGATTTTTTACAATCTTGCTTTAAAGATTGGCAAGGGAGGAATTCTCTCTTTTCTCACCCTCCTCTGCTCCCCTGCTGTATTCAGACATTTCTCTCACCAGCCTTGCTCATCTCACATTTCAGGGCAGAGCAAATGTTTGTGCATGGAGGGGGGGCAGGGATGATGAGTCAATTAGACACCTCGTAAAAATCTGATTTAGAAAATTCCCTCCCCACCACAAAGCAGCTCAGCCCAGTGCCCCCCTGGCAGACAGAGCCTGGTTTCCTGCATGAAACCTCTCTCACCCTGCTCAAATGTCACGTAGGATGAGGCATCTGCCACTGGAAGTGAGAGACGCCCTCCCAGTTCAATAAATCACCCTGCCAGGAGGATTTCTGTGCTTTCCCCACTGCTCTTTCAGCTCCACAGCCTTGGTGTGCTCCTGCTCATGCAGCCCTGCCGTGTTCCAGCTGATTAACTCAGCCCTCTGCTGCTGCTCCCATCACTCCGGCACAAAGGGAATCCCCAGGGATGAGCCATTTGTCATCCTGATCCCATTTCATACCAGCAGCACCTTCCAGAGCCTTCCCCAGGCATGCAGGAACTGGGGGGTGGCTGAGGGATGGCACCTCTGCACCTCTTCCTCCTCCCTGCAGGTGGTCAGAGCCACCTGTATCTGCTCACCTGTATCAGAGCCATCCCTCACTGCTCACCTGGGAGAGACCCAGAGCCACCAGAGCCACCTGTATCCCAAACTGCTCACCTGGGAGAGACCCAGAGCCACCAGAGCCACCTGTATCCCAAACTGCTCACCTGGGAGAGATCCAGAGCCACCAGAGCCACCTGTATCCCTCACTGCTCACCTGGGAGAGATCCAGAGCCACCAGAGGCACCTGTATCCCAAACTGCTCACCTGGGAGAGATCCAGAGCCACCAGAGGCACCTGTATCCCAAACTGCTCACCTGGGAGAGATCCAGAGCCACCAGAGGCACCTGTATCCCAAACTGCTCACCTGGGAGAGATCCAGAGCCACCAGAGGCACCTGTATCCCAAACTGCTCACCTGGGAGAGATCCAGAGCCACCAGAGGCACCTGTATCCCAAACTGCTCACCTGGGAGAGATCCAGAGCCACCAGAGGCACCTGTATCCCAAACTGCTCACCTGGGAGAGATCCAGAGCCACCAGAGGCACCTGTATCCCAAACTGCTCACCTGGGAGAGATCCAGAGCCACCAGAGGCACCTGTATCCCAAACTGCTCACCTGGGAGAGATCCAGAGCCACCAGAGGCACCTGTATCCCAAACTGCTCACCTGGGAGAGATCCAGAGCCACCAGAGGCACCTGTATCCCAAACTGCTCACCTGGGAGAGATCCAGAGCCACCAGAGGCACCTGTATCCCAAACTGCTCACCTGGGATGAGATCCAGAGCCACCAGAGCCACCTGTATCCCAAACTGCTCACCTGGGATGAGATCCAGAGCACTCAGCAGTGGAGTCATGTTGGGCTGCAGAGCCTCCCACAGTGCCCAACCTTGCCTCATGCAGAGCCTTCTCCACAGTGCAGAACCTCCTCACACAGAGCAAAACCTTCTCACGCAGAGCAAAACCTTCTCCATAGAGTGCAGAACCTTCTCACACAGAGCAAAACCTTCTCCACATAGAGCAAAACCTTCTCCACATAGAGCAAAACCTTCTCTCCTCATGCAGAGCCTTCTCCCATATTGAAAAATCTTGTCCCCACAAGGCAAAACCTTCTCCCACAGTTCAAAATCTTCTCTCCTCGTGCGGAATCTTCTCCACACAGAGCAAAACCTTCTTCATACAGTGCAAAAATTCTCCTCATGCAAAACCTTCTCCCACAGTGCAAAACTTTCTCTCCTGATGCAGAACCTTCTCCCACAGTGCAGAACCTCCTCTCCTCGTGCAGAACCTTCTCTCCCAGTGCAGCCATCCTGGCAGCATCATCTAAATGAGTCCATTCCCCATGCATGAAGTCTAATCTGGGAAATTACAGTATTTTAGGACAGGTTTTGATTTTATGGGGCTGGTCAGGTTCAGACAGGGAGATGGAACAAACAGAGCTGAGCTCTGGCCTGCTGGAGCAGCATCATTTCAAGCAGAACATGGCACTGCATTATTCATACCAGGAGACACCAATTCCCTGTTAAAAAGAGTTGAATTTTTAAAATGCCCCTGTAGGTCTGGCTGTTTCATAACCAATAACCCTGCAGAGTGAGACCAGGCTGGGTGGATGTTACAAAGCAGCACAAAGACATTTCTGGGGCTGTATAAACTCCTGTGAAACCAGCAGCCAGCAGCTCCTGGGGCCAGTGGCCAGCTGGGCTGGGATGGGGACTGGTCTGATCACAGTCTGGAGTAACCAAAATCACAGAGCACTGCACAGGACCATGGCATGACCATTCCATCAACAGCTTTACACCCCTCCCACAAGGAGCTGGTGGTTTCCTCTGTAGATGATTCTGTTGCAGCAGTGGGGCTCTGTTTCATTTTCTTCTGGGTGAACATTCCCTGTTTTGTGGCTGGGTAAAGGAAATAAACTCATTATTCAATCAAACATGCCTGGATTTTTATTTTCCCTTTCTCCAGTGAGCCCTGGGGAGGAATCCAGACAGGAGAGGGCTCCAGAGCCCAGACAGGAGGATGTCCATGGGGTCAGTGCCAAAGCCCACAAAACTGGACAGGGAGAGCATCAGCCAGGTGAGGATTTATCAGCCATCCATGCCTAATGCAGGTATTTTCCACTGGACAAATCCCTCCTTCTGTCCCCAGAACAGTCCAGCTCACATTGTTGCCTGGAAAGGCTGACCTGGAACAGAGACTAGACAGAGCAAAAGGGATAAAATAGGAATTTATTGAAAGGATACTTTGGGCAGTTCAAGAGCCTGGCCAGGGCTACACCCAAATCAAATCCAAGATGGATCCTGGTCACAAGTCTTTACACTTTTATAACTTTTAGTTCATTTACATATTGGGGTCAATTATCCAACCACAGCCCCAGGCTATGAAGTCTCCCTGGCTTGCCCCCTTTCCCTCACTGTTGTTTCTGCTTTTTGGGTACCGGTTGTCCTTGATTCCCTAGCTAGAAAGGAATTGTTTTGTCTGACTCTGCTGTGAAGAGAACTTAGTCATATGAACTAATATGAACTAATATGAACTAACCTAATATGAACTTTCAGAGTTACACACCAACAGCAGAGATTCTGAAAAATATAAAAGCTATAACCCAAGGCATCAACAAGAGTCCTGACACAAACCCTGGGTTTCTGGCTGCTTGCTGGAGACAGCACATCCCAGAGTAACCCAATGCAGAGCAAGCAAGGATATTGCCCTTGGACCTCTCCTCCCCAGACAAGAAAACAAGTTAATGGTGATGTAACAAGAGGGTGACTCTTATTTGCCATTGAGCTTCATAGAAAATGTGAGGAAAGATGCCTGCATTTTAATTAAGTCCTGGGAGCAAAAAAAAATGTGTACCTGGCTAGACTGCAGAGAGATGAACTCATTGCTTCATCCACATCTCTGCCTGTTTTCCTCTGCAACAGAATGATCAGCTTGGGCTGCAGGCAAGGGCTTTAAAAAGCAAATAATCCTTCCAGAAGAGCCAGGACAGCACAATTCCCACATGGCTGGACTGGGAATCCTCAAGCAGCCACGTTTCTGGGGAGACTGGTGCACAAAAACTCCAAAATCCAAAAGGGCAGAGCTCCCCAAACTGGGGTGTCAGGAGGGAGCTCACTCCAGATTTTTCCAGCAGCCAGACAGCTCCAGCAGCTGCCAGACTTTTCCATGGATTGCCCAGGTCCGATTTTCTGCTGAGAAACATCCCAGGCCTGAGCTGCCCTTTTCATCTCAGGAATGCACAGCTGTGAAAGTGAGGCTGAGCTTCCTCCTGCAGGACGTGGCTCCAGAAGTGGGGATTTGTGCCCAAACCATGGAGGCCATGCTGGGATCTCATTTTGGGATCACATTTTGAGATCACATTTTGGGATCACATTTGGACTCAGGTTGCACAGGATGAGAGGGTTGGGCAGGTGTTTTTTCCCCCAGTTGCCTTTGGGGAAAAAAACACAAAACAGCAAAACCCATCTGGTGTTTGAACAGTGAAGTAAAAACAACCTAAAGCCTTGACCTAGAAAGTTTTTAGGACATAAAAAAAGAAAGAGCAGTCACCATCATCCTCCTCTCTCCCCGAGCCAGCTGAGCAACCTCCCAGAGTGGCAAACACTGTCAGACCCTCAGACAGAGCCCTGTGAACATCACTGTCCCTCTCACAGCCAGATTTGGTGACTCTGGGCTTGATAAACACTCAAAAATCTGTGTGCTTCTATTGCTCCTTGTATGACGAGGCTGGAGCAGGCAGATCTCATGCTTCGAGGTGCCAGTTGAAAATCCCAGGTGCTGGGAGGAAATTCCATGTGCCTCACACAGCCAGATCCACCAAGACCCATCCCCAGCCAAATGTGTTTAATCCCCAGTGAAACAGATCTATAGCCTTAAAGTTCAGCATTTGCCAAGTGTTTTGTCAGAATTTTGTGAAGTGAGGCACAAAGGTGGCCCAGGATGGCCCAGCCTGGGGCAAGACACATTTCCCAGCGAACTGACAAATTTGGGCAGTGACATGGTCCTTGCAGGGAAAACAGTCCCTGGAAGATGGAGTAGCCAGGAGCACAGCTCTGAGAGCCACAGCCTCAGGCAGCACTGCCAGGGCTCCCTGCCTTCCCCATCCTGCTGGGAAGAGCTTGGCTCCAGCCCCAGTGAGCTGACCACAAACCCTGTCTGCAGGAATGGATTTGCTAAAACACTCATTCACACTGTGCTGGCCAGGAGAACACAGATCAGGCTTTTTGTCAAACAAATCCCATTCCAAGTGGCTGGGAGGACAGGGAAATCTGCTGTGCTGCTGCTCTGAAGGGTTTACAGTTCACTGCAGCACTTTATACCTGCAGCTGTTTCCAGGACCAAGTCCAAGAGAGGCTGTGAACAGGAAGGAATTAGGCACTCATGCAAAGACCATTAAAGTCAAGGGGAATCTTTCCATTGACTCAAGAGGGTTTGGCTCCCAGCCCTGGGTATCAGGGTCTGTTGTGGGGGATTTGGAGCAGGAATGGGAGCAGGACTTTCCAGGTTTTCTCAGCATTTGTTATGGAGTTTAGCACAGAAGATCTCTGTGCCCTTATGTAAATTAAGAAGTGACTGATCCTCCAAGGTGCAAGGCCCTCACTGACCATCCTGGGCACCTCCTCTGCCGTTCCTGACATGACAGACAATACCAGATGGATTGGAGGAGCACATTCCTATGGGAATTCCTATGGGAAACAAGATACCTTTATTCTGATGCATAACCCACATATGGTGTCAGTCCAAGAGACAAAAACACTGTGAACCCAAAGCTCCAGCAGATCTGAAAATCCTGTTAGTCCCAAACTCAGATTCCCATTGGGGATGAAGCCCCCACTGGGATCCAGGCAGCTTTTCACTGATTCCATCCCTGCCTGCTCACTCAGAGCTCTGCACTCTTACACTTAGAGCTGGGCTCTGTCTTTTGATGGAGGGCAGGAACCTGCACCAAAAGGACAAAAGATCTGAGCTGCCTCCACTGCTACAGGCAGAGAAACGGGGATCTGACCTGCACCTCTGGAAAATGATGCCTCCCAAGGAATGACTTCCCAGGCACCCCAAACTGCCAGCACAGGAACAACAACACACTCCAGGAAACTTCAGATTTTTTCAGACACACGTGAGACCCTAATTTGCTGCCAAGAGGAGCAGTGGTGCTGGGCTGGCAGGAGGAGAATTGGTCAGGTGAGCTCAGTGCTGTGCCAGGTGCAGGTGTCTGCCAGCCAGGGGAGGCAGGAATTGGCACTTGGGAGGTGCTGGGTCATTTTCTGCCTCAGCCACTCCATTACTCCTGTGCTGCTAAAAGCAGGGAGGACATTTCTCCACCCCTCGTGCCATGGGAAAGGTCAGAGCACAGCTCCAGGAAGAATGAAATGAGGAGGGTTTGGACCTGGCCAGCTCTGCTTTCCCATCAGCCTGGGTGTGGGTGCACAGGAGAAAACATCCAGGGGCTGGAATTGTGCTGGGATTGTGCCTGGGAGCAGAGCAAGGCTGCAAAGGAGGAGCTATTCCAGCCACAGGCTTAGGAAAACCTCTGCCTCCTGGCAGATGCTCCTTACTTGGGCTGGGTTTAGGAAAACAGAGGTGACCAAGCCCTGCTGCAGCCTTCAGTGGGAAATAGAGGGACAAGAAAGGGGAGAAGGGAGGGTGGAGAAGGAAATTCATCCTAAACCAAAACCAGCTTGGTGACCCAAACCAACTCTGCAGAGCTGAGCTCTGCCAGCAGACTCATGGAGCCAGAGGGGACAGAAACGTCAAAAAAAAACGGATTTTGGTGGCTGAGAACTGATTTTGGTGCTGTCAGTGCCACATGCAATGGGCTCTGGGCAGGGAGTGTCACCTTTCTGAGATGACTTGGCAGTGAGTGACCCAAGAGCAATGTGCTGACCCAAACATCCTCTGTGGAGGGGTGGTCTGAGTGTTCCCTGTGGGAACATCCATCCCCACACCCAGGAGTCCCAACCAGCCTGGAGGGAGAGCCAGAAGGAGCCTTTTGCTTCCAGAGGGATGTGGGTTTAGGAAATGAGCTTTTCTCCCACCTGCTGTAGTTCAGTGGTTTAAAGGGCTGAGCTGCCAAATCTGACAGGAACTGGGGGCTCATTAACATGACTGAGGCTTTGGACTGGGAAGTTTCTCCAGTTCCATTTACAGGACGCTGAGAGGCTGTGGCAGGAGTTCAAGGAGGGTGGTTTTGCACCCCTGCCTTACCAAGTCTAGACACTGCTGGAGCCCTGCAGGCCTGGAGAATCCCTTTTCCCTGCTATTCAACAACCAGCAGCATTCCTGAAGCTGGGAAATATTTCATTCCCTCGTTCAGACAGACCCTTTTGCAGCATTGTGTCCCTCCAAAAGCTCCAGCTCCAAAGCTGTGCCAGTGCTGCTGACCACATGCCAGCATCAACTCTTGTTGAACCAAACCCTGCCAGGCTGAGAGGAAAGAAGTAGCGAAGAAAAAAATTTTTAACAACCTAAATCCTATATTTTCATTCCTACTTGGAATGAAAATGGCAGCTTTGGAGCAATTCTTGAAATATTTGCTTTTAGCTGGTTTTATTTTTCCTTTACTTCTCTTTTCCTGACTCTGAGCTGACCAGGGAAACCCACAAGGCAGGACTCCCTTCTCCATTAAATGATGCCCAAGAGCTGCTCATCAATATCTGCCACCAGCCCCAAAGGGAGCAGGAGACCTTCTGAACCTAAACCAGAAATTAGAAGCAATTTTAATCTATTCAAATATTTCTTTGGGGCTTTAACTGTTAAATGCTCCTCCATGAGTTGAGGGACAGCTTGTGCTGGGATAACATTCCAGCAGCTCCCAAAATACAGCCTGGGGGTAAGGCTGGGGGAACTGGGACAGTTTTTTCCTGCCCATCCCTGGAAATGGGGTTGAAATCTGGGCAATGCCTCCCCACCTCCAACTGTCCAGCATGCAGGAGTTGCAGTGGTGAGGCCTCAGTCATTCAGCAGCAACCCAAAGGAAGAAAAACAGCATCAAATAATGCTTTAGAGTTTCCAGGCTGCCTCTGACAGCACAGGAGCACGTCTGTGCTCTCCCTAAGTGGATTGATGAGCACCCAGGATCAGTATGAACACATGCCAGATGCTGGGGAATCATATCCCACTTACAGCAATTATGAGGATGTCCCGGAATCCAATAAAGCAACTGAGAAGAGGAGCATCTGGTGGTGCTTGTCAGGCACAGGGAGATGAATCTGGGTAATAAAGAAGTGTGATTTTCTTTCCCTTGAGTCATCATATGCCGTTTGGCACTGGGTATGTGTGATTCCTCCTCCCCTGGTGGTTTTCCTCGGGAGCAGATGAGCTGAGCATCCTTCCCCAGCAGGGATGAGGAGCTGCTCCCCTTCCCCTGCCCTTTCTCTGCTCATCCAGGTACCAGGTGCTGATCCCCCAATCCCATCAGCTCCCCCAGACACAAATCAGCCCCTCACACCACGCAGCAGCCTGAGACATCACCAGGTGAGTCCTTCTCCCACCTCTGACCTCATCCCCTCCATGCTGCCCGCCCTGGGAAAAGCTCCACAGACAAGAGAATCAAAGAGTCATGGAAGGCTTTGGCTTGGAAGAGACCTCAAAGCTCACCCAGTGCCACCCCTGCCACGGCAGGGACATCTTCCACTGTCCCAGGGTGCTACAAACACAGTGTCCAACCTGGTTTGGGGCACTCCCAGGGATCCAGGGGCAGCCACAGCTTCTGTGGGAATTCCATCCCAGCCCCTCACCACCCTCACAGGGAGATTTATTCCTAATGCCCCGTCCAAACCTGAATTCTTTCAGTCCGAGCCCATTCCCCCTTGTCTTCTCCCCACAATTCCTGGTGAAGAGTCCCCTGCAGTCTCCACACAGCCATCTCCTCACCAAAACAATCCACCACCATTTCAGCTTTAAAAGACAGGCAAAGTGATGAAGCAGGGAAGGTTTCTTCCCACATAAACCAGCCAAAAAATATTCACAGTGCAGAGGGAACACTGTGGATTACACAACACTGATCCCATCTAGCACAAACACACAGCTGAACAGCTCCTTAAAAATACTCCATGAATGATTCCTAGAAGTAATTGCCAGCAAATTTTATTCGTGGGAAAATGCAGCAGAGCTGAGCTATATTTAATAGTGGAAAGAAGATAAAAGTAATCTCCAAAGGTCTGAAAATGCAGACTCTGTGCTTGGATAAACTTCAGTACATCTTCATGCAGTAAATGCCAGCACAATTCAGGGATGTTTTCCTTGGTGTGGGCAGCAATTCAGGGAATATTTGGTTTCAGATCAGAGGCAGCCATTAAAGCATCTTCGCTGAGCTTCTTTTCACCACAAGCTGAAATATTTCATGCAATAACTGGAGGGGGTTGGAGGTTTGATAATTCAGATCTTTGCAATGAGTGGCACTCCCCAGGCCAGGGCCCTTTCCCGCAAAGCCTGCTCTTTAATTCCCTCTCTGCCCTCACAAACGAGTTCCACTCCCATTTTCCTTCTCACAGATTTCTCAGACAGCACTGGGAAGATGAGCTGAGGAAGAACAGCGTGAAGAAAAGTCAGTGAGCAAACACTGGGGACCCTCAGGGCCAGCAAATGTCACTCACTGGGACCTGGAAGCTCCAGCAGCCACAGGGACATCCCAAACCTCCCACCCTGCTCAAATCAGCCTGCCAGGAACACTTCCAGAACCTTCCTTGGAGAATCTGCTCCTTCTTTCCATTCTATTTTCCTTTGGAGTTTTTCCTAATTTTTCTTTTTTTTTTTTTTCTATTTTTTCTAATTTTTCCTAAAAATTTCCTGATTTTTCTAATTTTTCCTAATTTTTCTCCCCAGGAAATTTCCTGCAAACCTCTGGAAAGAACCACGACAGGCACCCCTTGTGGCAGCAGCATCCACCTGAAGAGCCCTGAGCAGCCCCAAAGTCACCCAGCACACTCAGAGTGTCACAATGTTAACTCTGAAATTATTTTACATCTCGATTTTTATGTAAATTGGGGCTCACTGTTTACTTCTGGTAAGATTAAAATGCTTGGCATCAGCTCCAAGTTTTCAAGGCTGTGAATTCAATTTGCAGAGGGCACCTGTGAGAGAGAGGGATGGTTGGTTGGTTTTTTTTTCCCCAGGGATTAATATTGCTTGTTTGGAACATCTTAGAGGATGGGAAGCCATCATTCTGGATCGTAGCTTATGTGAAAGACAAAGGTTTTTTTAAAAAAAATTATATTTGGATTCAAACTCACCTTATTCCTTTTAAACAGCTGCTGCTTTTCTTCTTAAACCTTTAACTTTGACCCTCTCTGTGTTTAAAATCTGCCTGTTTGTGTCCCCAGCTCCTGGCCTGAGTCCCTCTTCTATTGCTTGTAGCACAGAGCTACAACTCCATCAGCTCCACAAAATGTTCTTTTAATGTTCCCACTGGGGAACATTAAAAATGGGCTTCAAAGTATGAATTTAATGACTTCAGATAAAATCGAGTTCATGTGCAATATCTGACTCTGAAAGTGTGTGTAAATATTTAATTAATTCATGCAGGGACAGAGGGAAGGGATTTTGGAGGAAGGGATGAAGGGAAGGGAGGGGAAGGGAAGGGAAGGGAAGGGAAGGGAAGGGAAGGGAAGGAGCACTGAGTGCCACATCCAGGCTTTCCTTGGGCACCCCCAGAGACTGGACTCCACCACCTCCCTGGGCAGCCCCTTCCAATGCCTGACCACCCATTCCATGGAGAAATTCCTCCTGATGTGCAAGCTGAACCTCCCCTGGTGCAGCTCGAGGCCATTTCCTCTTGTCCTGCCCTTCCAATGTCCCTTTCTGCACTGTGACCTTTCTGTCATTATCCACAGGAGAAGCTGTTGATGTGAGATCCCACAATGAGCAGAAATTAAGGAATTCCCAGCCTCCCACCCTGGCCACATCCAGCCCTTCCTCTCCACCATCACCCACATTCCAACAGGCTCCTAAACAACGACAGAGCCAAGCCCAGAGCTATTTTTGCATTGCTGATGCCCCTCGGAGCCTGTGCCAGCTCCCACAAGAACATCCAGAACATAATGGGACAAGCTCAGGCCATGCAAAGAAAGAGCTCAGTTGTCACCTTGTTTTCAAGGACATTTTACAGCTGAGCTTCCCCTACTTAACTGCGTCTCCAGCTAAAGCCAAATGTTGCCATATGAGCAAAAAATTCCAGCCCTTAGGAGATGTGGATCCTCAGGGATCCAGCAGAATGGCAGCAACCTCAGCTGTGATTACTGCCCTGCAATCTGCGTGCCATGAACAAGTTGGGAATTCAGCAGTGGCTGCAATCACTGCTCACAGTTTGATGGGGAAGATGGGCAGCCCTTGAGTGCTGGGTAAATATCAATTTTTGACCTTTTCCTGACAACAGGTCCTTCGCATTTGTCCACAACAAAAAGAGGGATGGAGTGCAGGGCCTGTTCTTCTGCACCCCCCAAAACTCCTGCACCCATCAGCTGGGCTGGGAAGAAAGGTGGGTAATTTAGAAAATAAGAAAAAACTTTAGCCACAACTAAAAATGGAAATCGAGGCTTTTCTCCTCCTGTTCTTTGAGCCATTTGGTTCACAGATGTTTTTAAGAGCTCACAGAATGTGGCAGTCAGAGCCAACAGGGCACCCACACCATGGCCAAGGGGAAAACTTGCTGTTCTGAGCTCATTTTGGGTGCATGGACGGAATGTTCGTGTTTTGTGCAGTGAAAAACACTGAAAATGGTGATTTGGAAACTGCAAGAGGCCCCATCCCACCCAGACGGGGCAGTGCCAGGCTGGAGGAGGAGAACAAACACCTCTGGTGCCCCCAGGTCTGATGGAGAAGGTGATCACTTCCAGCTACCCAACAGATTTCTGCTCACCAGCTGCTTCCCTCTGGGATTTATTTTTGACTCTCCCAGTGCTTGAGCCAGCTGCTGCCTTCCCTGAGCTGAGGCAAATCCCACGAGGGAGGTGCAGACCAACCTCTGAACCCCCCAAAGGGACACTTTCTGTGTCAGAGACAGGATCTCACTTTCTTGGGCAGATTTGGAGCACAGGAGAGAGGGAGGGGAGGTGATCTCATTGTGAGGTGCCAAGGGCAGGTCCCCCACCCCTGTGAGCCCCAAGTGTCCCTCTCCCACCACTGTGACCTTCAGAGGCGGCTGCAGGGTGACCCAGGGGAACATCTGGAGCAGCAGAAAGCAAAGAGGCAATTCCAGCTGTTTACAGGAACAGCTGGGCCTTCTCTCACTGCCAATTAAAGAGTTTTCCTGAGAGTTTCTTGTATAAATAAATGTTAGACATCCCCACACATCAGCAGTTCCACCAGGCAGGACACAAAGGCTCCTCAGCTGCTTGTTTCCCACCATCACAGGAGCCCAAGGGCAGCATCAAAAAGTCCTTCTCTGTGGTTATTGCACACAGCAGATGAACAAATGCACCCCATTGGCATTTGCCTCTGGATGAGCAGCAAGGGCGGAGGAATGAAAAGCACAAGGACAAGCCCAAAACCCCCCCAAGAGCCCTTGTAGATCACTGCAGAAATGGGATTCTCTGGAAATGGCTTTGGCTCCAGCTGAATCCATGTGTGAACAGGAATTGAGTGGAATAATTCACTGTGCACTGACTTTCACCACGGGCCCCAGGATTCAAATCCATGTTCTTTCCAAATGACTGTAATTTCCAGCCCATCTCCTGTGATGAGGCACACAGCCAGCCTGAAATTCCCCCATGGCACTTGGATAAATACTTTAACCTGAGATATAATTTACTAAGATCTAAATGTGAGCTCAGGAAGATCTATTTCTGCTGCAGGAACTTGTGCTAAAATTGGCACCAGCTCTCTCCAAGGCTCTCTCATCCAACATGTTGGGCCTGGGGGGAGAATCTACCTGTGTCCTTCTCCATGGACTGCAGAGGCTTGAAAATATGGAGAGAAACAGGGTCAGAGATGTTTCCCACTGCTGGAGGTGCCAGGAGAGGAGAACAGGGATTAAACACCAGAACCTGCAGCCCAGATTTCGCCTGGTCTCACTCACTGGTGGCAAAGGATCAATAAGGAAGTCAAGGAAGGACAAAGGTGAAAAACAGCTGAATTTTCTGCTGATAAGAGACCCCTCCTTCTGAGCTCCATTAAAACCATCCTGACTATTTTCTTGCTTCAAAAAATCCCTTACTGCTGGTTCTCCATCAGGACAGGGGGTTTTCTGGTGTGAAATGAGATGAACCAAGTGGAACTGACCCCCACAGCAGCACTGGAGGGCAGCTTCAGTCCAAGATCAGTGCTCTGGCCCAGGAATTCATGTTTAAAATGCTGGGGGAATTTTACACAGAGATATTTGAACCTACATGGAGTCCCAACACCATAATTCCATTTTAATTTGATCTGGACACACAATTGTGCTGAAAACAGATAGACAACACTCCCAGGCTCAGCAGGAGTTCTGTTACTGCAAGAGATTCACAGATTCTCCTTGGTTTATGTTCTACTGGTAAAAAAACTCTCAACATTGGTGCTGCTTTTCAATGAAGTGTGAAAACAGGAAGCAAAGTTGATGAGCAGTTAAGTTCTAAATAGTGTGGTGGTCAGAAAGGCAGAGGAAGTGGCAGGTGATCAGTTTGGGTGTCATCACCCCCACCCTGCAGCCACATCCAGCCTGGCACCCTTAGGAGTGGAGCTCTTGCTCTCTCGAGATCCTTCCCAGCTCCTCCTTTTTGTTGTTGTTGTTTTCTTTCTTAATTTATGCCACATTTATTGCAGAATAAGCCATTGGACAAATCCCTACATGAGCACTGTGTTCCAAAATCGTTGTTTTTATTACCCAATCCTGTGTCCACAAAGACACCCCCCCAGAAGAGTTATTGCCACCAGTTCTGTGGCCAGCACAGAGCCATGGTTAAAATGACCCTGGTGACAGCAGAGATTGAGATGGGCAGGAAAGGGAAAAACAAACACACTTTAAAAAAAAAAAACAAACAAACTCTGGAAAAGCTGAGCAGGGCAGTGGTATCCCAAAAGCTGCCTGGTAAGTGGAAGGATCTTCCCCACTGGCTGTGCTCTCACACATCTGACCCCTCTGCAGTTTGCTTTTGACCATCACAATTTGTTTGTGCTTGTTAATTAACAATTTCCACTCTGGACTTAGGATGAAAGGGCTTTCCCCCCTCTCCTCAGTACGACAAACACTGAAAACACAGTTTGGGATTGACACATTCACTCCCTTTCCTTTTCTTCCCCTGGCAGTTCTGATACATGCGGGCATTTCCCAAAAACCAAGGTGTAGGGAGGAGCTGGAATAAAACAGCAAAGAGAGAGGAGGAGGAAGAAGGGGAAGAGGAAGAGA
>VWZS01001738.1:115711-129158 GCA_013397075.1 Rhabdornis inornatus
GCATGGGGAATGGGATGGGAATGGGGAATGGGGATGGGAATGGGGAATGGGGCACGGGGAATGGGATGGGAATGAGGAATGGGGATGGGGCTGCGAGGTTCCGCTCCTCCCTTCCTGCAGCCTGGGCGGGGGGTCAGCAGAGGAGATGGAGCCTGGCAGGGTCTCACTGCTCCTCCTGCCCTTGCAGACTACAGCCAGGATGAGAAGGCGCTGCTGGGAGCCTGTGACTGCAGCCAGAGTGAGTGTGGCACTTGGGGTCCCCACCTGCCATCACCTGGGCTGGCCCCAGTCTCCAACTCCTCCATCCTCACCTCGGCCAGGGAAATGCCAAGCCAGGCTCTGCTCCCTCCCATTAACCCCCACCACCCCAGAAGAGACTGGGATCATAGAGCAGGAAATTATCTCAGTTGGAAAAGTCCTCTAAAGTGATGGAGTCCAACCCAAGGGTCATATCCATGCTTTTTTTTTAACACCCAGGGATGATAATTCCACCACTTCCATGAGCAGCCTATTTGATGTGGGTATCAGGACACCAGTACATTACTGGTTTCTACTGGGGAGGGAGGAAAAAGTCCCCAGGGGAATGTAACAGAGGGCTCTGGGGAGAGGGGCTGAGGAGAAATCTTCTCTGTGGCACAAGGGAGAGAAGGAAAATAAATGGAAAGAGAGAGGGGAGCATAGCTGGGAAGAGTGATGGGATGCACTGACGGGGTTGGAAAGCCAAGTTGTGCTGGAGTGTGTAACTGGGGTGCTTCCAGTTCCCATTTCCCAGGAGTTAACATCCGCTTTCCCAGGAGTTAACATCCATTTCCCAGGAGTTAACATCCATTTCCCAGGGGTTAACATCCCATTTCCTAGGAGTTAACACTCCCTTTCCTCCCCAAGTCGTGAAGCCCAGCGGTGTGCACCTGAAGCTGGTCCTCCGGTTCCAGGATTTTGGGAAAGCCATGTTCAAGCCCATGAGGTAAGGCCAGCAGACCCCCCTGAGCAGGGGCAGGGAGGGCTGTGCCTTTCCTTGGCACAGACAGCCACACCTCCCCTGTCCTGCCCTCGGATACCTGGGCAGCTGAAAAGGTTCCATTATTTTTCCTTATTCTTGGCTGCTCACACCACCCCAGGAGCACACGTGGATAAACACCAGCGTGCCCACACTGCTGTTGGTGTTGGAAATTTCTCAGTTCATGGGTGCCAGCTGGAGAAGGACCTTGGGACACTTGTTCTCCTGGGATCTCTGCCATGAGGGACTGCTCATTGCCTCCTCTTCCCCAGCAGACTTTGGGGTTTACTTTGTTTTTCCTTGGATTCCCCAGTGTGTTCCCAAGAAACAGCCATCACACAGGGGATTTAAATTGATTCTGCACTTATTTGCAGCCCCTTGGGACTCTTCACATCTATTCCCTCTCACTTTAACTGTCCATGTGTGAGCAGAGCAGCTGGCAGCACATGGACTGGGACAATATCCTCGCCCAAAAAGCAGCCAGCTCCTCTCCCGTGGGTTTCCATCCACCTCTGCCCAGTGTCCATCAGGTCCTGGAGGGGAAGGAAAGCATCCATGCCCTGCTGAGCCAGGAGGGCTTTCCTGTGTCCCGCAGCTGCCTGGGAGGCTGAGCAGCAAATTCCTGTGCTGCACATGCTGGGGCACTGTGTGACAGCCAGAAAATTGAATTAAATGGAGCTCCCACCTCAGGGATAGGAGAGCATCAGACCTGAACTCTCCTCTGCCTCCAGGGGGATGTGACAAACACCCACCTGAGACTTTGTCCTAAGTGGGTTCTAAGCCCTTGCTCAAGCAGATTTAAAGCCCCAGTCAGCTCTTGTGCCTCCCTCAGCCACCTGGCAGCACCAGGGTGCAGGTGCTGCTCCCTGGCACGGCGATGGCTCCAGCCTGGCACGGAGCCCTGTGGGTCTGCCCTTGTCCCTGCTGTGGCCACCACTCCACGGCTGTCCCCAAGCCCACCAGCTGTCCTGGGTGCACTGTCCTTGTGCCAGCACTCAGTGTTAGGCTGCCCAGCAGCCTGGTTAGGCTCACCCCCCGTTTCTCCCAGGCAGAAACGCGAGGAGGAGACTCCTGAGGACTTTTTCTACTTCGTGGATTTCCAGCGGCACAACGCAGAGATTGCTGCCTTCCACCTGGACAGGTAGGGCCTGGCCCAGCCCCTGCCTCCTCCTCCTCCTCCTGCTGCTGCCTGCTCCTCTGCCCACGAGAGCTTTGGGAAAAGCCTGCAGAGCCCTGCAGAGCTCAGAGAAGGGATTGCTCTGCAGCAGCCTCCCGGAGCTGAGGGGTTATCCAGGGAAGGAGTGTTTCTGCATCTCAGCTGGCACCCCAGAGTCAGCTTTGCCTTGGCCACTGCAAGGGAACAGGTGAAGTCCAGGTTGGAACAGGTCAGATTCTCACCTGGCTGTCACACATTGTCCCTGCCCTGCATCCAAGTGCAGAGCTGAGCTCTGGGCACAGCCTGGGTGCCCTCCTGGTGAGAGAGGCACACACTCAATCAGCAATCAAGGTGTGCTTTGGGTTGATAAACTGCAGCAATGCAGTTTTAAGCCCTCAGATAATGAGCAATTAACCTGGCACCTCTTCCCAGCAGGGTGTGTGTTTAATAAAATCAAAGATACCCTTCCCAGAAGATGAGGGCAGCAGCCTTTCTCCCCTCGGTGGGATGAACACTGGGCACCAGGGGAAGGTGATCCCTGATGGTCAGGGTGGGTGAGGGTCTCCAGTTTCCATAGAATAAGCAGGACTAAATTAAGTCCTGTAGCTCAGACTCTGAGAAAGGGAACAAAGGGAGCTGGATTCCCTTCCCAGTTCTGCCCCAACATCCTCACAGTGGCTCTGCTTGACTCAGCCACCACCACCTCACCCCTGCAGCTCCACCACCACAAAAATGAGGCCAGACTGCTTTTGTGAAGTGCTTTGTGGTTTTCAGAGCTGAAAGATGCTGGATAAAAGCAAATTTTTTTTCTCTCTAAACATTGCTCAATAAGTAACAGGCTAAATCCTGTTCTGTGCCCAATTCCCAGGAGCAGAGGGCATTACCCAAGGAGCCAAGCAGAGCATTAGCCAGTTCACCCCGTGTTACTGACTCAGCAATCAGCTTCCCACTGACTGCCAGGAATGCTTTCCTGCCCCAGGCCCTGAGGTTTTTAAGAGTATTTTTGAGGAATTAGCTGGGCATGAGTGCCTCTGGAGGAGGGGGCACCAGGATCAGCATCTTTGCTCTGTGTCAAACCAGCCTGAAAGGCTGATTTGGCCCTTGGAGGACCCTGTTTGTGTGCAAAAGGATGGGAGAAACCAAGGCAATGTTATAGGGAAAGAGACAGGAATGCTGGAGAACATCCAGATTGTTCCAGGCAGCAGCTATTAAAACACCAAAATTCAAATGGAGCCACATTTTGGCCCAGAGTGGCTTTTTGCTGGAAAGAGTCTGGGTGCAGTGAGCCAAAGGCTCCTGGTTCACTGATGGAAGGGGTGAGGGCAGCACCTGCCACCCCACTGGGCAGAAATATCCCTTGGCAGCACTCCCTGTCCCCTGTGTGCAGGATCCTGGATTTCCGGAGGGTGCCACCCACCGTGGGGAGGTTGATCAATGTCACCAAGGAGATCCTGGAGGTCACCAAGAACGAGGTCCTGCAGAGTGTCTTCTTCGTGTCACCAGGTGGGCGAGGGCCTGGCTCAAGATCAGCAAATTGTGGTCACAAATATCACACCTCACCCAAACCTGTGGTGTTCCATGGTGGGAGGAAGGGCAGGGGCTGCAGGAAAAGGGGCTGCAGGAATCCTTCCCTGGTGCAGAAAGGAAATTCTTGGGTTAAATGTGCATGGGATTACAGCATGGGTTCCCTCTCCCAACCTCCAGCTGGAATCACCTACCAAAATTAACCCAAGATTATCCCCAAAAATGGCCAAAATTCATCAAAAATTCACCTCAACATTCACTCAAATTCACCTCAACAGGTCTACTCATTTGGCCTTTTTTCTTAACCTTCCCCTTAGCACAGGACCCAAATCTGTGATTTGGCAGGTTGACATCCATGCTATGCATGCTTTGGGTTTTACCTCGTTTTTCCTTGGATTCCCCAGAGTGTTTCCATGGAACAGACATCAAACAGGGGTTTGAAATTGCTCTGCACTCATCTGCAGCCCCTTGGGACTCCTCCCATCAGTTCCCCTCACTTTACTATCCCTGTCACAAGAAATAATCCCCATCCCACGGTGGGGAAGGACTCAGCCCAGGCCACCTTGCATCCTCCTGGAGATCACAGCCCCTTTTCCCTTTTTCTTTTTGCTTTTTGCTCTCCTCCCAGCCAGCAATGTCTGCTTCTTCGCCAAGTGCCCGTACATGTGCAAGACAGAGTACGCCGTGTGTGGGAGCCCTCACCTCCTGGAGGGCTCCCTCTCTGCCTTCCTGCCCTCCCTCAACCTGGCCCCACGGCTCTCCATCCCCAACCCCTGGATCCGCTCCTACTCCTTCGATGGCAAAGAGGAGTAAGTGGGGAAAGGGGGGGAAATGGGGCTGCCCCCCGTGTCTGCACTGCAGGGTACAGACACACGGACAGACCTGCAGGGACAACAGGCAGAGCAATCAGGGAGTCCATAATTACTGTAATCATTGGTGTAATAACCCTGAAAGCCTGGGCATTGATTGGCTGTGTTCGAATTCCAGCCTGCTGCATGCACAAGGAGAGATTTATTTCCTCCTCCTTTGCACCTTCACAGGGAAGATGGGTTTTGGGGAGCTTTTGGGACATGGCAGAAGCAGCTGAGGGCGTCTTCCCTTCTCCATCTCCTGCAGGTGGGAAGTGAATCCACACTACTGCAACACAGTGAGGGAGATCTACCCCTACAGCAACAGCAACCGGCTGCTCAACATCGTGGACATGGCCATATTCGACTTCCTAATAGGTAACGATGGAGGGGAAAGGACATTCCGCTTCCTTCCTTCCTTCCTGGAATCCTTCCCTTCCCTTCCCTGAGACATTTCAGAGCTGCTGTCTCCCCCCAGCCCCTCCAGGGTGGGGGCACAGGGCTCACCCCAGCAAGGGGAAAGCAGCACCTTGGGCACTTCCAGCATGGCAACAAACATTCCATGCAGACCTGAAAGAAAGCTTGGGATAATTTAGAGAATTCCCTGCGAGGGAAACTCTGTCTGGCCTTTTGCAGGGAACATGGACCGGCACCATTACGAGATGTTCACCAAGTTTGGGGACGATGGCTTCCTGCTGCACCTGGACAATGCCAGAGGGTGAGGGATGGGGAGGAGAAGGGGAGGGGGCCAGGAGGAGAGGGCAGGATCTGAACTCTGCTTCACCCCCCAGGTTTGGGAGGCATTCCCACGATGAAATCTCCATCCTGGCTCCTCTCTCCCAGTGCTGCATGTAAGTTCCAGCTCCCCTTCCTTCCCAGGAATGTCGGTGTCCCCTCTGTCCCTGGGGAGCTCACCCAGGTCTGGCTCCATCCTGCAGCTCAAGGAGGACCCTGCTAATCCCAGCCAAGGGGTGGGCTGGATGCTGGAGAGTGGGAATCACAAGTGGAAAAGCATTAGATAGACCAGCAGACAGTGTCCAATGGATCAAACCCTTCCAGAAAGTTCTGACAGCCTTTCCCAGCCCATCAACATGAGGTGCTCTCAGGAAGCACAGAAATCTCCATCCAAAATCCTGGTGGAACTTTGATGCACTTGATTAAGTTTCCTCTTCTCATGGCAGGAAGAAGAATCTCATAACTGCAACCCTATGTTCCCCCTTCATTAATTCACATAAATCAGCAGCTGAAAGTTAAATTTAAGAGGCAGAAGCAGCTGCTCTTTCCTAGGGTTTCTCTTCAGGAGATGTGGAGCCTTTTTCCTTGCTCTACCTGCTCCTTCTCCCCCTCAGGGTGGTAACTGCACTCTCCCCACACACCTTTAATTTCAAGAACTGTTATTTGCACTCAGCAAGTCTTTTCATTTCTAATTGCAGGCTCACAGGGAATTCTTCTCTTGAAATTTTGTGCAGTTTGAAATTAACTCTGCCTCTTAATTTGACCTGCATACTGTAATATCCACAGGTCACATCATTCCTATTCTTCTAAATCCACCTCCCAGAAAGTCCTCTTAACTTAATTCTTGTAAGACAGCGGGGAGAGGACCTGAACACCTTCTCATAATCAAACTAGGGCCAGGAACAGCATAAAAACAACTCCTGCTGCCTGAGGGAGACACACAAACCCTCATTTCCCACAAGAGCCGATCCATTTGGAGTGGGAGAGCATCTAAAACCACTTGGAAAGGAAGGGAAGAGGTTTTACTTGAGTAAGCACACAGAGGCCACAAATTTCAGCCTGCCCTGGCCAACAACCTGGGCTCAGCCCACCGGGTCACCTCCTTGCTCTGACACCAAGCTGGTGAGCAGGAAAGCTCCTGCAGCCACAGGGATGCTGAGGGCAGGCTGCTTCCTTCCCTGTGAAACACATCCACCTCCTTCCCAGCTGAGTTCTGCTCCAAGTCTGGCTCCCAGCAGACCTGGGTCTGGTTTTAGCTGCCTTTCACAGCCCACACTGAAGCCTGCAGGGCTCCTCTCCCAGATGAGTGGCACAAATACAGCCATGCCATGAGATGATCCTGAAAGCACCAAAACCCTCCTGGAGGCACAGCCAGGCCTGAAAACATCCCCAGCCAGGCTGCTGAAGTCCCTGGGAGGCTCAGGGTGAAATGTTGAGCAGTTCAGCACAGCCATGGGGTCACAGCCCCCGTGGGACCAGAGCAGGACCAGTGGCAGTGTTTCCATCCCAGCCTCTCCCAGCTCTGCCTGTTTGTTGTGGAACTGTTCCAGCTCAATCAGCTGCTCCCCACGGGTCACAGCAGCCCTCTCTCCACCTCCAAGCACTGTTGGGACCAGAGCAAACACAGCTGGTGTTTACCCACAGCAGCTCCTGGGCCAGCCCTGCCTCGAAGGACAGCACAGATGCTCGTTCACATCTGCTCTGGGCACAGCTTTCCCTGGAAGCAGCAGCAGCTCACAGCTGGGGTTTGAAGCTTCCTTGTCAGCCCCCACACTTGATCAATCGATTATTTTATGTTTTTCAGGAATATTAATGCAGGAAGGTGATGCCTGCCCCTGTGGCAGCAGCATCCTCCTTCCCTCGTGCTACAGGCACACTGCCCATACACACCTCACTGCACTCCTGATTTAGATTTTTAGATTGGATTTAGCAAAAATGTTTCCTGGAAAGGGTTGTTAAACACACAGGGAAATCATGGAGTCACCATCCCTGGAATTCTTCAGAGAATGTGCAGATTTGACACTTGAGGTCATGGTTTTCCAACCTTAGTGATTGTCCCCAGCACCTGGAACAGCCACAAGCCTTTCCCAAACAGCACGTGGCCTGTTGGAGCTGCAGAGATCCAGATCAGCATTCCCAATGGATGCCCTGGGTAAACAACAGCCTACAAATACAAATTCTTGAGCTGCCTAAAATGGATCTACCTATGCCTTTTTCCACCTAAAAATTCTGTCTTGGCTAAATCCAAATGGTTCCATAAACATAGACCACTTTGTTTCCAAGATTTTAAGGGCAATAACTACAACCACTGATTCATTTCAGTATTATACATGCTCATGTCAACACATTTCTGCTGAGGATTAAACAAATTATTTCAGGATACTTTATTTCATGCCCAGAAGAATTCCAAGATTGCAGCTTTTCATCCCATTTTCTGTCAAAGCAAATCATGTTTGAATCTCAATACCCCTTAAGGTGAAAAGTCACAGTTACATCAGTTCCAGGAAATATTCCCTCTTTTTGCTCAGAGTTTTGACAGAAGATATTTTCTCATTCATGCCTTTTCATTTACCTCCCCCTCTGCTCCCATCTCATAAATGTCATCCTTGGGGAGATGGCACCACCCTGCAGGAACCTGGGTAACTGGGTCATCTCTGACTCACTCACTACTGAGAACTTCAGTTGTTTTTCTCTCTGCTGACAGAAACTTGCAGTACAAATAATGTGGAAAAACAAAGGAAGAAGTAGGAGTTTCTGCAAAAAAAAAAATTTCATTACCCTTGGAAACTAAAATTAAAGAACTTTTTTTCCAAACTTCTTTAAATTTCTTCACCTGTCTCTGCCCTCCTGCTGTCAAGGAGCTCAGCTGCTCTTGCTGGGAGACATTAAGTTGTTGATTTCTTTTTTTTTTTTTCCAGAATAAAGAGATCGACATTGCTGCGACTGCAGCTCTTGGCAGAGCCCGAGTACCTGCTCAGTGATGTGATGAGGGAATCCCTCCTGCAGGACCCCCTGGCCCCGGTGCTCACCGAGCCACACCTCCTGGCCCTGGACAGGCGGCTCCAGCTCATCCTGGGTGCTGTGAGGAAGTGCATTGACACCTTTGGAGAAGCCACGGTGGTGGCCAACGACACCAGGCAGCCCCAGAGCCCTGCAGAGCACAGAGCCAAGCTGGACACCTAAACAGAGCTCAGAGCCAGGGACAGCCCTGCAGGGCAAGTGGCAGCTTCTGCTCATTGCCACCTACAAACACTTGCAGAAATCAGAGGGGAATTGTCAGAAGATCAAGAATCCCACTGGGCTCCTCTGCTGGTGTTTAACCAGAGCTCCTGTGCTCAGCCTGGTGTGACTGCAGCAGATCTCTCCACCCCAAACACAGCTCTGGGGTGGAAAAGCTGTGATCTCCAGATCTGGAGCTGGCTGTGCCCTTGGGAGGGTGAGGGAACACCTGACCTTGGTTTGCTCAACCTCCACAGGGCTTGGTCTTGCTAGAGAAGGACGAGAACTCGACCCGAGGATGAGGTTGAATAAAGAGATGCCAAGAGTGTTTTCCTCTTAGTAAGTCTTTGTTCTGTGGTCAGGAGTGGATATTCGAGAAAAGAGCAGTGCTACTTCACAAGGGCAGGACATTGGCCCAGCTTGGTCAGACCAGAGGGCACCTACACGTGCTCAGTGTCAGGGCTGTGCTGCAGCAGTGTCACCCCAACCACACCAACCTGTGCCCATCACACAAAGCCTCACACGGCAGGAAAAACACTGCTCTTATCTGCCTGAAGAGCCAGTTTGGATATAGAACACAGGCAGGTCAGTGTTGTCTCAGAGTCCAAGGAAAAAAACCCAAACTAAAAAAATCACCCTGAAATCAAACCACACTGAGACATAAATACAGTAAATACAGGACTGCATTTACAACTCAAGAACCCACCCATTTCTGGGGAAAATATTTTGCCAAAGTGGGGGGAATCTATCTCAGATCATCTCCTCATATCTTTTAAAATAATTTTCTCCTCATATTTATTAACATGATTTAGGTTGTCATAATTAGCTGGAAAATAGAAATGGTATCCCAGTCTCTCCCCTCGCTCCATGTCTGTGCATTTTGAGCAGATGCAACAGAAACTGGGGACCAAAAACGCTTGGGGAGGGAGTTACTGTGGGTATTTCAGTTCCCAGTTCACCTTCACCTCCCAAAAACAAGGTTTAAGAATAACTGGATTAGTGAAGCTTTTCCTTTAACTATTAGGAATTATTACAATGAGCCTTTTGGCAGCCTGGTGAAAGTAGTTAAGAACTCTGTTGACAATTTATCATCCTTAAGGGGGGAAAAAAAGCCAACAAAAAATCTCACACCATAACCAATCTACCAGAAACTCGTTCTAAACTAACCTTTAAGTTAAACAAAACCCACCTACAGCACTGCAGACCTTCCAGAGGATCCCCAGATCCCTGTACAAAAGCTGCCAGGCAGCATTTTCACAGGATCCCAGCAGGCTGCTGCACCACCACCACCTCATTTTCCCATTTTGGGAAATTTGCCTGACCTAAAGGAGCTCAGTGACACCAAGTGTCTGGATGATGCAAGGAAGGAACCAAGCTCACTTGGCCACAGCTGTTTTCCACAGGGGATTGTGCTGCTGCTTCATTTAACTCCATTTAATAGTCTGACAATGCACCTGGCTCCAAACTGCAAAGCCACAGGAGAGGTGCAGTTCAAATCTGTGTCCTATAGGTGCCCATTTGTGTGTTTGAGGAAGTCTGGAGTGTTTCTTAGTGAAGAAATTGCTCCAGTATTCTGAGGCCACAAAGGTGAGCAAAAACCCCACATAAACCCCACCAAAAACCCCACACAAACGCCAAAAAAACCTCACCAAAAACCCCACTCCAGGCTCCTTTAATCTCTCCCAAATTGTGGTTCAGACAAGTCCTTGCATTTCCAACTTTTCAACAGTCTCAAGCAGATTCTTGACCTTTCTACTCTTGGGACTTACAGACCTTTTTACTCTTGTGGACAGTGAACAGATAAAAATAAGAGCATTTGACTCCTCAGCATGTTTGCTGTTAGTTATTTCTGTCCAGGACAATGAATTCCCAAAGTTTTATCTCCCTCTACCGGTGACTTTTTGTGCTCTCCCCACACAGGACAAACCCAGAATTAATTCCATCGTTTGTCATGGAATGGTGACTGTTTGCTGCTTCAGCAGGAAGCACATGGCAACAGAAGATAAGCTTAAATTAAAGTTGTAGTTATAAAGTATGTATTTCTAGTTGTAAGGCTGGAAGTGGAGGGTTTAAATTTCACTTTAGGTAACAACAGTTCTGGTTTCAGCCTGGTTTTTTTCAATGGAGGGGATTGGGAAAGGGAAGGCAGGGTGAAGGAATCTAACCCAAGGATATTTAAATGCCTGGGACACTAACAGGGTTCTTTTTATTCTCCTTTACATGACAGATACATTTTTACTGGACCTTCAAAGCTGGGTGGTTCAGCTCTCTTGGAGCTGGGTGTAAAACATATCCAAGTCTGAGCTGCTTCAGGTCACTCTTCAATTTTTTTTTCCTACTTCATCACAGCTGAAAATCCCCCTTTTCCATTTCCCACCACAACTTACTCATGATTATCCATCACATGCTCATCAAGGGGCTGCAGAGATGGGAGCAGCCAACTGAGAAGAACCCCTGAGCTCCAAAAATCATGGCTGGACTGGGAATTAACACCTTGGGAGAGATCAGAGCAGCAGAAGTTGCCAGGAACCAAACAGGACCCAGGCACAAGTGCAGAGGAATTCCCAGGCTGGCACGTGGAGACCAAGCTCTCCCCAGGACCTGAACTCACCCCTCTGGAGTTTACACCAAGCTAATCCATTAAGCTGCTTATTTTCTGCTGCCTCATTCATAACACATCCTCTAAAGCCAAAGGAAAACACAAGGTAACAATAAAAGAGGCTGATTGCATTTAAGAATTTAAATCATTTTATTGCTTTACCTGCCATTAGGACAATCTATAACAAAAGGAATATAATATAATATATTAGCACATACAGTAAATCAGACTTATAGAGTCAGGTAACAATACAAAAATGGTCCTCTGGTTGACTATAGCTTCCTAGGGCAATAGACTTCATCAATTTGCTGAAGATAGACTAGCAAAAAATTACTTCTAAAGCCCTGAATGTTTGCTAAGGCAAAACTATGCCAATTGTGGTTTCAAACATATTGAAATTGCACACAAAGGTAAAGCTATAACTGTGTTTAATATTTAATTCAGACTTAGCTGATTTATCTTAAAATCTTGTAGGTAAAACTACAAAAGGGAGTAAACAGCAAGCTAAAAAGATGCAGTAGTGAAACTTGATTAGAAAGCCTTATATTAAAAAAATGTGCATTTTTTTTGTGGAGCTCTAACTGGTTTACACAGTTTTTGGTGCTTTAATGTAACACAAAGAACACATATGAAGAAAAAAAACTGCAGAGTCGAAACTCAAGAAAAAAGTTTTACCCCCAAAAAAAAAGAAAAGGAAGAAAAAAAAGAACCAAAAAAAAGGTAGCATTTGCTTATTCCTTAAGGACTCTGGGAGAAATCCTCTATTCAACGTCTCTTGAACAGAGAACTCAAACCACAAGCATTTCAATCCCCTTCCTGGGATTTCAGTTTCAGAAATACCCTGAAACCTTTTGTAAAGGCTTGATACCTTCAGTATTATTCTGCATGAATTAGCAGATTCTTCCTGATTCTCTCCATACCTGGGAAAATGTTGGATTTGCATCCACTCCACCTCAGAAAGGAAATAAAACAAGGGCTCCATCCTTAAAGTAGTTGCACAACAAATGCCAAACTGCTTGCTGTCACTCCCAAATACAAACCTATGCTACTTGATATAAATTACAGTTTAAAGGAAACCTTAAAAATTGCCTACAATTATTGAACCGTGGAATTCAGTAAAAACTTTTGGGAAGTCTTGGTGAGCACAGAGTAATGGAACACAAAGCTGGGAAATACTGAAATACATTTAAGACTCCGCAACAGATTGAACTTGGGGGAAAAAAAAAAGGATGAAACGAGTGTGGTGGAAATTCCATAAGCAAGAAAAGAGAATGCACCTTTTGGCTTTGAACTAGATTTATAGTGAACCATTTTTAAAATGATGAACTGACAGCTCTGAAAACTTAAAACAACTGAGTGTTGCAGGAAAGTTCAAACATTCGGTTTTTCTGCCTCACATTCTCTACCAAGAATAATGGAGCTTTACAGACCAGCAATTGTGTCACCTGCAACTGATACTGGCCAAAACACTCAGCATTTATTTTCCCTGGTAACAAAGGGTCACTGGAACTGATGGTGATTTCTTTAAAGTCAACTGAGGATTAACAAAACAATTCACAGGGAAAATCAAATGTTTGCTTTCAACTTCTACACCAATCTAAGCACTCAAACAGTACTAACAGCTGGACAGCTGCACCATTCTTACACCAATCTATGTACTAGAGACCAAAGTCAGGCATTTCATGTAGCATTTGGTTCTTGCCACTTGGAACAGAAGAGTTTGAAATGGCAAATCTATGGCTGGAGAAAGAACAAGTGAAAAAGATCAGTTGCAGCAAGTCAGCAAATGGATCAACAACTGCAGTAGTTCACCAGAACTTTTAACCGGGAAAGCTTCTGATTTACACTTGACAAGAACAGAACTATGCAATCTTAAACCAGCAGACACAGGAACAATTATACTGGTAAATTCCAACTGTGGCTTTCTTAGCAGCTGATGCCTCACGACTGAACCCAGGATTACAGTACCCAGAAAATGGAAACAAAACCCAGAAAACCCCAAGCCCCAAGAAGCTCAATTACAAGGGTAGCTTTCATGTGAAAAGAAATACAGCAGGTGATGACCACAGCCTTAAAATCTGTCCAATAATTTGAGAAACACCTTTGAAAGAACTTTTTCCCCCCCTCTACTGTCACCTCCTCACTCTATGGCAATGGCATGGTGCCAGGAGGTCTCTCCCTTGCTGAAGCAAGGCTGCACTGGCCTGAGTTGGACACTGGTGCACAGAGAGAAGCAAACATCTCCATTGAACTTTTTCTATTAATTTAATGGGACAGAGAGCACAGAAATAATATGCTCTAACTTAATGACAGTGCCATGATAAGCAGTTTGTTTTTTTCCTTTTTTTCTTTTTTTTTGTTTTCTTTTT
>VWZS01001738.1:129168-143241 GCA_013397075.1 Rhabdornis inornatus
TTTTTTTTTTTTTTTTTTTTCCTGTTTTAACCGGACAGGAAGCTGCAAATGCCAGTGGCGATGTGGCTCTGCACAAGGGGAAGAAAGCAGTCTGCATTCGTGAAGCATGGCTTGGACAGGGAGGAAGGTTTCAGACAGACAGTGATACAAAACTGTTGTACTGCTGGATGTTCCTCTTGAGGATATCAGAGCAGGGACCCAGCACACGCTCGAAGCGGGGCCGGTCCAGCTTCACACATTTCAAGGGGCCACGAGCCACGACGGTGGCAGCACGAGGACGGTTCATCAGCAGAGCAATCTCACCTGGGACAGCAGAAACAGCAAACAGAGTTACCAACCAGTGGGAAAAAGAGGCAAAGAAATGACCCTTCTCCACTTCAAATTGCAGAGAAGGTAATTCAGGCTTCAGCACTGCTCAGAACAAGTACTTAGTAATTACATTAAAAGCAACGTGAAGGCAGTTTTTAAAAAAACCCTATTTGATGATTTTATTATTAAAAAGCCTGTCCACATTCAAGTCTCTTGACATAAAAGCCTAAAAAATTTTCAACACTGTGTCTGTTTGAGGAAAGGTCATGTTTCAATTTACCATGTAATTTTCCTAGCCAACAAGGAGCTATTTTTCTAATAGCACTGCTCAATTCTGGTGTTTCTAGGAAACTCAGGACAAGAGCATGGTTTTGAAGTAAACAAAAATTTGTGCACCAGACAGAAGCCTTTGACCCATTACTGGCCAGAATCAAGACTGACTTTGTCATGGGGGCTGTGGAAAAGGAGCATTTTGAAGCCCCAATGGATCCCAATTTCTTAAGTTTTGCACAAATATGCCAAAAGCTTTGTTTCAACATATTTGGAAATGAAGTTTTCAACAAGACCCTGTTATCAGCAACAGAAAACAGACCCTAAGATTCCTACAAGCATGGAAGAAACCACAGCAGCAGCTCTGGGGTTTTGTTTGCTTGGCTTTGGACTTGAGTTCTATGTTCAGGACTGAGGAAAGAACTCTGTGTTCCTTGGAGAACACTTTTGCCTGCATTATCAGAAGGGATGTTCAAAAGAAATGAGGAAACTTTTCCTCTGTGCCCAATTAAAACTCCTGAACTCAGCAGCCTCCAAAAGAGAGGCTTGCTAAAGCACAAGGAGGTTCTAAGGCAGAGTTAAACCCCTGAAGGAAAGGTCTGCAGCACCTGAACACGACTGTGATAATATTTAGAGTGGTAAACTCAAGAGAACACAGAGAGAAATATTAGAAAATATGAAATGACACAGAATGAAATCTAGTCCTAGATCCTGAGCCAAGCAGGCCTTTGGGCAGAGCCTGGGCACTCGAGTCCATCCCAATTCAGGCCTTGCAACAGAGGATTTGCTGCTTACATCAGCTACAGAGCTGAAAAAGGTTTTAGCAAGAGGAAAGAGAGTAACTACCTAAAAAATGTGAAAAATGTTAGGGGTTTTGAGAGGGAGAGGGCTGTATTTAACCATTAAACAGCAGGTTCTGACCAGGTTCCCTTCTGACCTGGAGAATAGAAGGCCAAGGAAGGAATTTTTTTATCCTCCTGCTGTCTTCAGCTGTGTAATGAGTGACTACAAAGACAAACCCAGGCTGCACAGGGAAAGACAGAGTGAAAGCAACAGGCTGCAGAACAGGAAAGTCTTGTCAGGCATGAAGGAAAAAAACCTCTCCACAACAAGGCTGGTTAGACAGAGAAAGAAACTGCCCAGAGAGGCTGTCTGATCTCCATCCCTGGAGACACAGGAAACTCAACTGGACACAGCCCTGAGGAATATGAAGTCATTTCAAATTTAGCTCTGCTCAGGGCAGGGAGGTCAGGCCAAATCATCTTTTACAGTAAAGTGGTGTGGAACAATCACATCCTGTGTGCACACCTGAGTGCCAAGTGACTCTGATACTTACCCGACACTGAGAGCAACCACAGGAGTCAAAACAGTAATTAAACAAATCCAGCTTATCTCTACCATTGACACAGCACAGACAAAATGGTGACAGTGGTGTCTGTAGCCACAGCTGTCACAACACAACTCACCAAAGTAATCAGAAGGTCCCAGTCTGCCCACTTCAACAAATTCCTCGTTTTCTGAGCGGCGCTGTAACACTGCAGCTGTGCCCTTCAATAAATGACAGCAGTCAAACACCTGGAATTTCCAGCATCACTGCAAACACTGAATTTCACACAGAATCAGCTGCTTTGTAGAAATAACTGTTATGATGCCTCAGTTTAAAAACCACTTCACAGTCCTTGCACAGTTTACCTAACTGCTGTAGAACAACTGTTCCTCTCCTCTCTATGCATTAAACATCTTGAACATTTACATATCCACAGCAGTGACTTCTTCCTGGTTTTCCTCATAACAGTAGCGATATTACAGCATGACTAGCAAAAAACCCAGAAAAAACACAAACCACCAGACAGAAGACAATGACAATACTAGTAAGGCAATACCAGCTATCTAGAACAGGCCTCTACTCTCAAAAACACAAACTCCTTTCAGTCAGAAACTTGTTCTTTTCTTTTCCTAGAAGTATCATTTGTGAAAACAGCAAAACTAAATCCAAGTTACTGCATGTCCAGCAAGATGATGTTTCTTTAGGGATTCCCTGGAAGTACACTCTTGTGTTTTGTTCTTCTCCAAGTGCCTGCTTAGGGACACCATAAAAAAGAGTCAAGTTCTGAGCTTTTAATTTTGAGCTTGCTTACCTCCAAGATAATGAAGAACTCATCTCCTGGCTCTCCCTGGACCACAATCTTCTGGCCATCCTCAAATAGTACCGGTTCCAAGGCATCAGCCACAGTGAGACGCTCCCACTTGTCCAGAGATTCTACAGAGTGAAGAGTTCATTACTGGAGGGTCTTCTCAAGGCACAAATTAAACTTTTTGCTCTGTATTTATACAGAGGTCAGTGTATTTCTGGCTGCATTTGTGTATCAGTGACCAAGACCTGAATTAGAGTTATTCTGGATTGATGCAGAGAAGCAGTTGTGATGAATTACCACAACAGCCTGTAATCATCATAATGCTGGGTAACAGCTTCATTACAATGTGGCAATTGATTCCACTCCAGAACAAAAATCTTTTCACTTACCCAATATAGATACTTTACTAAGGAATTTCTCATACATATTTCTCTTTCTCAAAGTATTTCCCTATAAAAAAGAGGAAAGGACACAAAGTTAAGTTTTCTTTCTACTCTAAATAAAACTCCAGACACAAACAAATTTAACCAGACACACAGTGTTCTGTCTCACAGACCCCAAACCCACAAGATGAAATGTTTTGAAACTGAGTTCTCTCAGTAATATTCCAGTTGAGCAACATTCCTAAAGCACTCAGCATTTATTGCAGCCTTATTACACTCTCAGCTCAGTTTAATAGTGGCATTGTTTTGCTCACTAATGCAAGATTCCCCCTTGCCCTGTGCCTGAGAGATGCAAGTTAAGTAATCAGCTGATTACTGAACAGACAGCAGGATTTGGAAAAAATAACTCCAGCAAAGGACAGGCAGAAGGACAGATACCCAGGATACATAACCCCCAAAGCACACAGCAGCCAGGTTTTGAGGGATACTTGCCATCAGGATCCTTCTGTAGCTGTCCCTGTCAATGCCCCACAACTTGACGTTGGTCTTGGCTTTGACGGTAGCAGCTCGGGGGGTGCCGTAGATGAGGGCGAGCTCTCCAAAGCTCCCCCCCTCACCCACACTGGTGGCCCACTCACTGTTCACGTAAACCTGGAAGGCAGAGCATGCTCAGACACACCTCAGCTTCCTGCTGCCCTCTATTCCCTTGGAAGTACAAGGAAATTCTCACATCTGTACTAAGGCTGATCATTTCAGTGTTTTATCAACGCTCCCAACCCCAGCACAATTTGTATTTTCATTGACAAAGGGATTCTCTTCTACATCTCATGCACTGACTCTACACACACAGACTCCTGAGAAATAACATCTCAACAAGGTCTGTGTCATAAACAGCTATGAATGAGCTGGGCTGGAAAATGAAAAGTCTGGTTGTACTTAAAGCCTGCCCCACACCTCAACTCCACCCTGCATGCCTAAAACATCTGTATTGTGTCCAAATCATTTGTTTTGAAACTCAGTCTGTAAAGCCAGACTGAGCTGTTAAGGAGCAAAACAATCTTCTGTAACTATGAACTTAAAATGAGAAAAGCTGCTAAATGCAGGGTCTGTAGAAGAGGCCTACAAATATCAGAGTATTCTTCCGCTAGGAATGAACATATCATTAATAAACAACCAGGAATGCTTACATCCATTTCTCCTTGATCAACAACATAGAAGTTATCACCTTCATCACCTAAAGAAAGGAAAAAACATAGTATATTTAGTTTAGTGTATATTCAAAGAAAGAACTGGCATCTCTGCCAACTTTGATGTTTATACTCCAAGAAAGTTGACAAATTTTTGCACAGTTTGCAGGGTGAAACATCACATTTTGCTGATTTCACACTCCTCTCAGCCCCATGAAAGGGGACATCTGCTGGTACCCAAGAGAGCAGCAGCAATTCCAGGATTACTGGAAAGGCAAACCCAATCCATAAATTGACATAACATTTCTACAGAGTCAAAGGACAATATTCCCAACAGACCATCTATTCAAGGAAGCCACATCCTCCTCCAGTGGCTCCAACTCCCCACTTCAGTATGAAGTGCTTCAGGGAACACAAGAAGTTGTGTGGCTGCAGTGACCCTGCTTTTATACTAAAAAATAAACACAAACTGAGAGCACTAGAGCAGAGCCAGCTCCTCATCCCCAAAGGACTCCCCAGAGCAAACAGTGGCACTTGCCTTGCTGGATGACAGTCTCTCCTGCGATGTAAGTGACGGGGAACATCGCATCGAAGATGTCACTGAAGGAAGGGACACCAAAATCAGACAAAAACCTGCACAACCCCACACATCTGTACCCCCAACCCACCAATGATGCTCCTGGAGCTCTGTGGTTCCATTGACCACTGCAGATTTGTGACACATTTAGCTCTTCTGAACTCTGCCCTTCCACAAAACTTAACCCCACAAAGATTTCCTCTTACCTCCTCTCATTATCATCAAGATGGGTAAACAGCACATTCTTCTCAATTGCTTTTGCCAAAGCAGCCATGGTTTTATAATCTTTTGGAATAACCTAGGAGAGAATCAGAGAAAGCAAATGGTTACTTTTTCTCATGAAAAATATCTGTATTTCCCATGGTAAATAAATAACTTAAATTGCTACAAAACACTGGCTGCGTTTTTCCATTTTCTTTCAAGCACTATAAATACAACCCCAAATATAGTCAATGTTTACAGTTTGAACACAAGGAAAATATAATCTTGTATTATTTTATACAACTGAGAAGCATAAATCCATGCTCAGTTTGTAAGTTTTTTTTGCAAGAGGACAAATATCTGTTCAATATCTGTGTTTTCCTGGGAACAGCAGCAAGCCTGCTCTGCCATTAGGCCAAATGTTGTTGCAGCTGCCAAATAACTGGAAGCACATTATATATAATACCTCTAAATATATGCACATTTAAATATACATGACTTCAAAGGGAACAGGTCTAAGTAATGCATGAATGGTTCAATTGCATGATAGGTTATTCTGTCCTCAGTTAAACAGCCACACACACAGGTCTGCTTTTTATAGCAATTATGATATAACAGGCTCCAGGAGCTTGGTGTTATTCAATAGCCTGGATAGAAGGTGGGTTGAGATAAACTGTTGGATTATGGAATAATTTTGAGCAAGGTTGAAGAGTCAGAGCACCTTTCTAACATAAGAGGCAGCATCCTCTTCTGTGTAGACTTCTGCACTGATGGCCCCACGTCGTGATCGATATTTAACCACAGGGTTGAGGGGAGGAGGAGGGGAGATCTCATCCTCCCGGGAGTCGGAGCGAGAACCAGACTTCAGCTGATTCAACAACTGCTTTGTTTCCTCCTGAACAGGAAGGAAGACATGTTTGTGTCACATAATCCAAAAGAAAAAAAAAAAAAAGCAGTCATGTATCATGTTCCAGCCCAGCCTGCCAACATCAGGGAGCTTCCTGTGTACCATTATTCCCACATTAAGGCAAACAGGAGACTGCAGCATCTGAGATCAAAGGCCTTTCAAAACACGTGGCAGATGTGCCTTTCATTCCTACCAGTCACATCACAATGGTGTTTAGTTATTGAGTTATTCTTCATTCATTAAACTACTGGCGTGAATAAGTTGATTCTGTTTTCTGCCACCGCATTCAACAGGTGATGAGGACATTCCTCAAATGCTGAAGGCACTTCCCCAGCTGCAAGGAGGGAGTTCCTCCCCTCAGCTGCGAGGTGTTAAAGCCTTTTTGGAGTTGAAAGACACAGGAGCAATTCCTCAGAAATCCATGTTATGTGAGAAGCTTTTGAAAGAGGTTGAGTCATGGCCCAACTTGATACTCGTTAGCCAACATTTATTTTAGGAGAAAGAAATATGAACACTGCTTTTAAGAGAGCAGAAGGAAGGATGCTGGGGGCCAAAGTGGGATTTTTTTATGCAAACTTTGCACGAGGTTACATGTTTTCCATATTTCCTTCAGTATCTTATTGTGCTGTAGTGATACTGTAGAAGACCAGGGTACTTACAATAACACAAATTCTAATTAACTTGACACACAGAAATTTGATTCTTTGAAAGATTCATCTCAATCAACTACAATCAGATTAAAAACAAAAGAGCCAACCCTGGAGTCAGAACACTGACATCATAACAGCTCAAATGACTTTCCCAGTGTTAGGAAACAGGGGTTTGGGACATTCTGTAAAAGAACAAGGACTCATCTGTTCTCCCAGAGCTCCAGCTCTTGTAAAAGCTGGGTTTGTCCCAGTGTCCTTGATCCCAGCTGGGCAGTGAGGCTCTGGATAACAACACCAGCCTCAGGGAAGGGCCATGGGAAAACCATTCCTGGGAGTTTCCATTCCCCTTCTCCCCGAGCCAAGGAGCTTCACTGCCTCACATTTCACTTCCTGCTCTCTACCCATTGATAAAATGGTGCCACATTTCCCAGCCATGGGAGCAAAATGTATTTCAAACTCGTTTCTGTCCTCTGATTTTAGAGGAACAAGTCTCAACAGAAATGAAATTAAAAATAGCCTGAGCAGCAATAAGTGTTTGGTGTAAACTGCCTCACCATCAACCACAGAACATGTTTGTTCATGTACAAAATACTTAACCCATTAAAAAAAGACACTTTGTAAATAAGTGAACACCAGCTGCTGGGGTTTTTCGAGTATCACATAAAATATTAAATACTGTGATCAGAGATGGAAGCACTTCAGCAGCATTTAGTGAGGGAGTTGTTATCAAAACACTCTTCAAGAGACTCCTGAGGGCAATGCCCCACTCAGGGAGAAGGAAACTGCACTAATACAAAAAAATGTAACTGGTAACTTCTGTCTGACTCAGAATTTAATATTAACTTTTTTTACAGTATAGTAAGGTAGGGGATGGACATGGAAACAAGTTCAAAGAGGGTAAAATAATGCAATAATTTAAAATATACCAGTTATTCTAAATAGTCCATATACACACTCACCAAGAAGATTCTCCCTGAGACAAATTATAAAATAGAACCACAGAATGAGGTTAAAAAAGACCTCCAAGATCATCAACTCCAAACATCACTATGTCAACTAAACCATAAATGTCCAGATATTCATATTACACACTGCCAGACAACCCTGTGCCATGACATCCTATAATCTCAGTTTTCATCTTTTTAATAGACACCTTTTACAATTTCTGACACTAAACCCCATTTATTAAACCAATAGATCAGAGAAAAATTACAGTAGGACCTAAAGAAAGAGTGGCAGTTGCTATTCTCAGATACCTTTGGGTTTAGCCAGAGTTTATGAGGAAAACATGTTTGCTCAAGTCCAGAAGCTCCTCACATTAAACATATAATAGATAAAGACACTCAGTTTGCTCTGTACTCATCAGTATAAACATTCCCAGGATGTGAGACAGATTTAGGAATAATCTATTTATTACATCCAAGTGTGGATCCTGGTCTTTCAGCTGATGAGGCAGTTCACAGTGTTCATTGTCAGTCATGAACTGCAAGTCTTATTTTTCCTGACAAATAACAAATGTTTATTAAGTCCATTTCAATTCTGACAAGTAATACTGAAGTGATGACACTTCAAAAATTCAGATTTAAGTCTATCCACTGCTGAAGACGACCTTTACAATTTCAGAACTATGCTGTACACTGTAAAACTTGCTAACTGTCATTGCACCAGACACAGTCACAACTTCCTCTGGTTAATTAGTATTTCATTTATATAATATTTTAAAAACCCCAAACATTCAGAAGCTATAAAAGCATTTTTTAAAAAGCTCTGCCATAAATTCACAATTGCACAGTATATCCTCCTAAACTAGCTTGCTTTGCAAAAGAAACACTTAAAGAAAATGGGGAAATACTCAGATATTCAGATATCTGAGCAGGGCAGGTGGTGGGGAACAGGGACAGCGACTACACGTCCATCACACTTCCTAATTCCAGCTTTCTATAAAGTAACTGCATCGCAAACAGTATTTCAAGCATGCACTTATTCCAGAGGACAGTCATGTCCAGCAGCCAGGATTCATGTGGCAGGCTGCAGTAATGATCTCTACATTAAATTTCCATAGCTCGAGCTGCATTACACAGCCCAGCCCAGCACTGGAGAGCTATTACAGCTTTTAGCAGGTATTGGTATTACCAGACATGTTTGCACAGCAAAGAGAACAGAGGCCTTAGCACACCACAAACAGATAAAATAAAACCATTTATACAATCAATGAGTAGTAATTAGATTCATCTAACAGCTTCCATAACCCAGAGGAGGACATTTGAATTCCTATAGCAGCTGTAACATCTCGGAGGCAGCAATTTTAATGTTTCTGAACAGAAATTCTAAAGCATGTTTAAATTTCTTCAACATATTTTAATAACATGCCAGTGAATCAGCTCTGTTTGTGTGCAGTGAAAGACATGACTTGTCAAGATAATGAGAGAGAAAATAGCAACCTCACTTCAGTTTTCAGTGGTGTTCCTTCAAAAATCCATCTTATAAAAAAACCTGAGGTTGAGATACAGTCAGAGAGAGGAAAATTTTGAAAGCACATTGAAAAGTTGCTCTGCTTTATTACAGATGTAAAAGACAGGATTTGGGGAGGTGAAGCAGAGTGAGTTTCAGGCATTGTTGCTGTAGCAGAGCCGAGGACTGGGTTGGAGCTGGTTAATAACATTACAAAGCATTTGTGCTCTCCAGAGAAGGATGTCAGGAGTTTCCTGGCCAGCACAGGATGTTCACTGCTCTGTTACCTGAGAGCTGTGAAGGTACCACATCATCACCAGGGTAAACTCAGCCCAGTTCTAGTGGGGAAACCACCCAGGGAAAACTGCAGCAAGTTTTAAATACTAGGAGGCAAGAAAAAAATGCTCCAGTTTCACTTGTAGCTACAGCTGCACTAGAGGGCACTTGGAACCCATGAGAAAAGACCCTGACCAAAACTGTGAGAGTAATTGAAGGGGAAATAAACATTACCTGACCAGTTTTATTTTCAGCTTCAGTGTAGGCTGACCGAGTACACAGAGAGCCAGTGTGCACCAGAATAAAATCATCAATTTACTCAATTCCAGCATTCATGTCATTAAATTCAGAGCTGGACTTGTTATCTTGCTAAAAAACAAATTAAGTTCCTAAATATTGAATGTTGACCATAAATCCACTGCACAAAAGCACCCAAATAATCCCATTTTACATGCCCACATATGGATTGGTTTAGGATTTATTCTAAGCACAGTAATGCAGTTTACTTGGTAAAATTTTGTCTATAGATACCTGTGGTGATGTTTTAGAATTCCCAAGCTAGCAGTACTTCAAAACTCCAGAATCCACAGAGGGGAAGGAGTCATTGTAACAGGCAGGGACAAGGGATTTTTAAGAACCTCATTATTAATTGGTTTGTAGCTGATACGCACATCAAAAAAAAAAAGTCAGAGCTCTTCATTTAATAAGCAAAATGTTCCCCAAATAAATTATGAGTTATAGCAGGTAGTCTGCACCCCTTGGTCATTTTCTAGTATTTATCCTGAACACTTCCATTAAAATACAATTTCCACCAGACGTATTTATGATGTCCAGTGTTAATTTCGTTCTTCTTTGTATCAGCAATTAGTAACTCACTAGAACAAAAAAATAAGATAAATATCTAACTGCCCTATGCAAGTACTGAGAGCAGCACCTGCAAACAACTGCTGCACAAGGTCACAGATGCATTATTTACTAATTCCATGTTCTGAGTACAGTTGCATCCAACCTTTCCTTTGCACAAGCCTTTAACCTTCCCATTTCCACGGCAGCTCCTTTTCCTACCTGCTTAGATATCAATATACAAAATTAACAGGTCAGAAGAGTGTGAAATCACTGTTTCAACTCTGAATGCTTTCCATTCCCAAGATCCCAGAATGCTGCCAACAACAAAAACACCAAAGGGACCTCAGGACAAACACAAGAGGGGCACCAACACCGAATTCCCAAGAGAAGGCAGAAACAGGCTCGCCCTTCCAGAGATCTGAAATGCAAATACTTCCATTTTGTCTTCAACTAGGCCTGGATCACACCACTGGCACCACTTCTGTGCTCTACCCACATTACTGGAAATCAATATAAGAATCCAAATGCCCTCACCAGCATCCAGCAAGGTCAAACCCCAGAGTTTTCCAGCTCCAGACACACCCATGTACGCTGTGTATCAGCTTCCATGAGTAAGCACTGGGCTGGGATCATACCTGTATCCCAGCTGGATAAATCTCCTCATCACCTTATGTTCTGTCCTACAGGCTTTGGTATGACAGAGGTGCACAAACTACTGGAAAACAGATCTGTTTTCCAAAAGCACCACTTCCAATTTCAAACAGTCAACACAACTGGTCAAATCTGCAGCTCAGCCCCTAAATGACAAAGATATGTTTAAATACAAGATGTTCCACCTTCCTTCCCTCCCATTCTGTATTTTTACCTTCTCCAATCTCTCAAAGTACTCTCTGATGAATCCCATGGGTCTTTCAGGTCTCACTGTGCATAACTGTACAATGCAATCCTTCAGCAGTTGCTGGATGTTGTGTTTTTGGATGTAAAGTTCACATTCCCGGAGGCTCCGCTCCTCTTCGCTGCTGCTGCTGCTGGAAGCTGCCATTGCTGAAGGGAAGAGAAGGAGGAGGTCAAATAACAAAGAACTACTGGAATCAAAGACGCTGCTGCCTAAAACAAAATTATGCTGCATTATCTGACTGATATCACAGCAAAAAAACACCTTTACCTACCAGAGCAGTAACTAAGCTAAAGAAAATGCTGTGAACTTATTTAGCACCTGGAAAGAAATCAGAAATCAAAACTCTGGGGGCTCTACAGCCACAGGCAGAAACGGAAAAGCATTTGGTTGAGCTGAAAAAGCTTCAACAACTGTGAGCGCTCCAAGTCAGGGAAGATTCCACCTGAACTTCCTGCTGCTTAAACGGAGAGTTTTGTAGGACTGGAGGCTCCCATCAGGAGCTGCATGGTCTGTGTGGGGTCATGGGCATGGACGATGGCCAGGAGAGAGGTGGGTGGGGCTGGAAATGTGAGAGGCCAAGCATGACCAGCATTCGGAAGTGAAACATGTTCAGGTTGAAGCCAAAGCCAAAATGTCAAGGCAGCTTCTGCTAACGGAAGTTATGGATTACAGGCATTGCTCCTAAAAAGCTCCTGTGTAATTTAAACCTGTTCATACCTCATCACTTATTTCATGGATACACTGCAATCCCAAAAATACCTCACCAACTGTAAATAATGAAGAGCACAGCTTTAAACATCTGTTATGATGCCAGGCTTTCAAAATACTTCAGCTATGACACTTTCAAAAATGTTCTTAAGCAGATTTTCCCCCCTTTCACGTTTGTACTGTGTTTCCACCTCCAGATTTTGGTAACAGGGGGGTTCTGTGAGAAGCTGCTGGCTGCTTCCTCCATGTCCAACAGAGCCAATGGCAGACAGCTCCAACATGAAACTGCCACTGGCCAAGGCTGGGGTCATCAGTGACAGAGCCTTTGGGACAATATATTCAAGCAGGAAGGAGAAATGGCTACTTCAGACAGATAGAGGAGTGGGAACACATGTGAAAAACAGCCCTGCAGCCCACAAGGTCAGTGCAGGAGGTGCCCCAGGCCCTGCAGCATGGATTCCCTGGCAGTCTGGGATACAGCCCATGGTGAGGCAGCCATGCCCTGCAGCCCAGGGAGCTCCATGGGGGAACAGAAATCCACCCACAGCCCCTGGAGATCCACGGGGGAGCAGAGATCCACCCACAGCCCCTGGAGATCCACGGGGGAGCAGAGATCCACCCACAGCCCCTGGAGATCCACGGGGGAGCAGAGATCCACCCACACCCTGTGGAAGACCCCACACTGGAGCAGCAGAATGCACAGTGTGACCCCATGGGAATCCCATGCTGGAGTGGTTTTTCTGGCAGGAGTTGTGGCCATGGAAGGGAAACCAGGCTGGAGAGCAGCCTGCAGGAAGGACTATATTGGAGAAGCCCATGGAGGACTGTTTCCCATGGGGAAGGTGTGAGGAGTCTTCCCCTGAGCAGGATGGAGCAGCAGAGATAAGGTGTAACAAACTGACTGCAACCCCCATCCTCTGTGGTGAGTGGAGGTAGAGAAAATCAGGAGTAAAGTTAAGGCTGGAAAGAAGGGAGAGGGCCAGGAAGACGCTTGTAAGATTTGGCTTTATTTCTCATTATCCTACCCAAATTTAATTAGTTTAATTTATTACCAATTTCCCCGAGTGGAGTCTGTTTTGCCCATGACGGCAAGTGGTGAGTGATCTCTCCCTTATCTCAGTCCAGGAGCCTTTCCTTATATTTTCCTTCTGTTGTTGAGTTGAGGAGGGCAGTGATGGAGCAGTTTTGGTGGGTGCTTAGCATCTGGCCTGGCTGAGCCCACCACAAGGTTATAAAACCATTTAAAAATACATTTTTTACGCACACATGTATATAGACACACACTTCACGTCATTTTTTTCATAAGAAAATTAACACTGTGAGCGTTAAAGAAACAGGAAAGAATTTCTCAGGGCATTTTTGGATGAAATATAAAGAAAGTTACCTGGTACAGGGAGTGTGGCAACAGCTTATTAATATGCAGTTAGATATGTTGATCCCAGGATCAGCTTTTGAAAGGGAAAAAACGGATTCAGTCAAAATAATTTTGAGAAATGACAAGTCACTGAAGTCACATCATGGGTTTTATCCTGCTGAGGCAGCAGCAGGAAGACCCAGGGCACAGAGGCAACATAACAACGTGCCCCTCCGAATTCTGCTGCTGGAGATTACAGAAAGCTTCGAGTTAATATGGAATTACCAACACTTCAACCAGGTGTCGTTCTCGTCACACTTAATCCCTGCTCAAGGACACACACACAAACACACGTGTATTGTGCGTTGCATAAACACAAAGCGTGGCCTTCCCACAGGCTGAAAAAGCGCCGAGAAATTCTCCAGTTACTCCTTTTGTTTTGCCAGCCCGCACGGTGAAGGTCAGCGCTAATTAAGCAGCCCTGGAGAACCCCGGCGGCTGCGTGACCGCCCGCAAATTACCGCGAGCAGACACGGGCACGGGCCACGCGAGAAGGGTAAAACCGGTGCAGGAAATGCGGTATCACGGGCAAAATGAAAACTCCGGTATTTCTACAAGCCATTTTTTCTGCACGCTCCCAANGGACGGGCCCCGCCCGCCGTGACGTCAATGCGCCTCGCTCTCGCCCGGGCCCGTCGCCGCGGTAACCTTAAAGGGGCAACGGTGGGCGCGGCGCGGGCACGGGCGGGGGAGCCGCGCGGGAGGAGCCTGCGGCTTTAAGGCGCGCGGGGCTGGCGGGAACGGGGTGTGGGGGGCGTCCGCTGAGGGGCGCGGGATCCCCTGAGGGGAGCGGGAATGGCGAGAGGAGTGGGGAACCCTGAGGGGAGAGGGAATGGCGAGAGGAGGGGGGGACCCTGGGGG
>VWZS01001738.1:152927-199200 GCA_013397075.1 Rhabdornis inornatus
AGCGGCCGAGGCGCCGCGCCCGCTCCATGGAGGCCGCGGCCGAGGCCCCGGGGGCGCCCGCGGCGCTCAGCTGCTTCTCCTACAACCAGGACTGCACGTAAGCGGGGCGGCCTCCGCGGGGCGGGGGGGTGACAGCGGCCTGGCCGCGCCGGGCGGGGGTGGGCCGGCCCCGCTGCCCGGAGCGGGGCGGGTCCCAGCGCCCCCGGGGCGCGACAGGTCCCCACAGGGATGGCCCCGGTGGAACCCCCCTCACCGCACACACACACACACACAGGGGCCGTGCTCGGGGTGCTCCATCCCTGCCGGAGCGGCCCCGGCCCCTGTCGGTGACCACCCACCGAGGCCCCGCGGGGGCTCTGCCAGCCCGGGCGAGGCGGAATTCGGAGCGATCGCCGGGGTTTGCCTCCCCCGCAGCTCGGGAAGCGCTCGGCGATGCTCGGGCCAGCGGCATTCTCGCCGGGCTTTGTGTGCGGAGCGCTGTGTGGCCACTTGGGAGGTGGCGGCGTTGCCCAGGGCCACTAAACCCCCGCTGGAGGCTCTGGGCGAGCGGCCCACCTCGGGATGACACCCGCGTTCCTCGCAGCCTCACTCCCTTCCTAACCTGGGCTTTACCTGCTCCAATTTAAGAACTGTTCCCAAGCGGGACAACAAAAACCTCCCGAAGCACAGAGCCACACACGGATGTGGCAGCCGGAGCCCAGGATCGGCCCAGATCTTGGGGATCGAGATAAGGATCAGAGATATCAACTCAGTCACACCTGGAAATGCCATTTCCTTTGCAGCCCTTAGTGCGCCCGAACAAAGGGCGCTTTCAGGGATGTGGATGTGCTGCTGACGTGAACCTGCTGCTCACTGCCACCAGTACAAACCTGTACATTGCTATTATGAGCTGGCTGCTAGTTTAAGACCTGGATCTTGCTGCTTGCTACGTCTGGAACTGGGCAGAGACAGCGCTTGACAAGACTCTGCCCACTGCCCTTAACAGTGAGAGCAAAGCTTCCACAGCTCAAATAAGTCACTGTGTCAGTACAGGTGGATCAGCCCCTGGCTGAGGAAGCAGCCCCTCTGTGTCCCACGGGTCCTGTCTGCATCCTCCCAGGTAGATCTGGACCTGTTGGCTCCTCCAGCAGCTGCAGGAACATAGGGGAGGATGAGTTTGCTCTCTCAGAGGGATTCTTGCCTTCTATAGGCTGCAACAGCCTCAAATGGAAAACTGGATTCCTGAGTTTGTTACTCTGTATTACTTAGGTTGGACACTGAAGTTCTGCCTTCACAGACAGCCTTGCCGAGAATTGCTCCTTTTCTCTATGTCAGGGTTTAACCCCTGCCAGCTCCTCACTCAGTCATGTAGAAAGAGAACCAAAAGGGTAAAAGTGAGAAAATGTACAGGCTGAGATAAAGGCAGTTTAATAATTAAAGCAAAAGCCACACATGCAAGCAAAGCAGAACAAGGAATTCATTTCCCACTTTCCATGGCAGGCAGGAGCTCAGCCATCCCCAGGACAGCAGGGCTGCATCACACACAGCAGGGAGGACAAAGACCATCACTCCAAATGTTCTCCCCTTCCTCCTTCTTTATCCCCTGAGCCTGACACTGCATGGCCTGGGATGTTCCTGGGGTCAGTTGGGTTCAGCTGTCCTGGCTGTGTCCCTTCCCAGTTCCTTGTGCCCCCCCAGCCTCCTCACTGGAGGGGTGAGGAGCAGAAAAAGCCTTGACTGTTCAAGCACAGCTCAGCAATAACAAAAACATCCCCAGGTTATCAACCCTGTGTTCAGCACAAAGCCAAAACACAGCCACATAAAGCTAATGTGGGGAAAAAAATCCCTGTCCCAGTGAAAACCAGTACAACATCCCTGCAGGGACTCTTGCTGTCACCTGGAAGGCTTCAGCTCTGAACCAGCAGGTTTTTGCTTTGTCTTTGCAGCTCCCTGGCAATTGGAACCACAACTGGATACAGACTTTTCTCCTTAAGTTCTGTGGAGCAACTGGACCAGGTCCATGAAAGCAGTAAGTCTCCTGTTTCCCTGGGGAGGAATATTGACCAGCAGTACCTTAAATTTGTGGGAGTCCTTCACCTTTGTTAGAGCCCATCTTCTTTTCCTCTGCTGTCATCCTGACAGCAGCAGTTTGTGCTGCAGCCCAGCATTCAGAGGCAGTTTCCCACTAGAATGTTTCAGGTACATGGGCAGCAGCCCACAGGCTTCCAGCACAGCTGCTGGATAAGTCCCAGGCTTTTAATCCAGTGTGGTATTTACAAGCAAGATGTTTTTAACAGGTTTTCCGTGTAAAGAAGGTCACTCCCAGCAGGCCTGCAGCTCTTAGCTGTGCTCACAGCAGCATGCAGCACACACTAAGCAGCCCAAAACAAGCCTGGCCTTATGGATCAGGGACTCCAGGCTGCTGCAGGCCAGAAATGCTTCAGCTGAGATGCACTGAAGATAACACTTCCCAGCTGGATATGTTCTCCAGTGGCTGCAGAAGGAGCCTCAGCAGTCAGACACAGCTGCCTCATCTGGAGCAGGGTCCAGGCTCCTTTCCCAGAGTCAGGCAGAAGGAAACAGGTCCCTGCTGGTGACACACTCAGGGTGATGGGCTGAGGCACAACCGGTCCCACATGACAGTTGTGGTGCAGCCTTTGTTTCTCCAACACAGCCCAGCCCAAACTGAGCATCACTCGGGACTGGGCACACTGGAAATTGCAGTCCCTGGGGATTTAGGTGCAGGGCCACCAGGACCATTGCACTAGTGCTTTCTCCACACAGCAGGAGTCATCCCAAACACAGGCACTGCAGGACACAGCAGCCACTGTCTGCATCGCCAGGGAGGCTGGGAGAAACCAGATTCCACACAGAAGAAACACCAAGCCACAGTCAGCTCCTGTCTTAGGTCAATAAACCCCTCACATTCTCCAGGAAACTCCCTGACCAAAGTGAGGGAGCTCCTCCCTTTCTATCCCCTTCCCAAGGAGTTAGTGCAGCTGGAGGGGCTGAGGATTAGCTTCAGCTCGGCCCTGCCCAGGAGAGAGAGGCCCAGCAGCACTGTCAAAGAGAACTGGCTTCATTTCTGCCTTCAGCAGAAGGTTGTTTAACCCCTTCCTGCTCTGACCTAATTGCTTTGTGCCAGGCATGAGAAATTTTTCACAAAATTGATGTTTAACACCTTAGCACAGAGCCTTCCAACCCAATCCCCTCTTGATCTGAGTCTTGCTGCAGTCAGACCCAGCTGAAGGCTCTGCCTTGCTCTCTTTGTGTGCCCAGATGAAATCCCAGATGTTTACATCGTGGAGCGTCTGTTCTCCAGCAGCCTTGTGGTTGTGGTCAGCCATGCCAAGCCACAGCAAATGAATGTCTACCACTTCAAGAAAGGGACAGAGATCTGCAACTACAGCTATTCCGGTAAAATCCTGTCCATCCGGCTGAACCGGCAGGTGAGAGGGGTTACCCAGAGTTATCCCACTCTGGCTCTTTGATACTTTTGCTTTTCCAGCTGGGAGCAGCCTGGGGAGGTTTGCAGGGAGACTATGAGTGGGATTGGAGGAGTGAGTGCCTGTGCTCTCATCCCAGTCCCACATGAGAGGCCTCTGACAGGAGCTGCAGGGCTGTGGTGTCATTGCCACCACTGTTCCCTTCAGGAAAATGAAGCCAAGGCCTTGTTTTGGTGGCAGTTACACAAAGGCTTTTTGTCATCTGCCTGCTTGCCTGTTCAGGACACAGCTCTGCCAAAAAAACACCTTTTCATGTTCCTCCCTCCCTTGGATTCCACATCCTGACTTCAGACCCACCTCTGCCATCTTGGTTGCAAATGAGACCTTCAAAGCTGGTTACAAAAACCCAGGAGTAACTTGAACTCTGTGGATAAGGCAAAAAGTTGCTTTCTAAGTACTGCTAGCAGCCTTGTTTTGGGTTTAATGGTATAAAACCCACTCAGGCCACTTAGAATGAGGCTTTTAGACTGTTATTCTCTGATGTGACACAGCCTCATGCTGCCCTGAGCTCTTTTGGAGGATTTTAAGTCATCTCTTCTTTTTGTCCATAATTATTTTCCAAGTATATGCCCTAGGAAGCAGAGGACATTTTACAATGAAGAAATAAGCAGTCTGGGTAATTGTATATAATCAGCCTCTCCTCAGCAACAGTGAGACCTGCAGTGAGGCTCTCTGGGCTGAGCTTCCAGTAAAGCTGTCTTTAACCAGGACAATTGTACTACAATTAAATCTGTCCTAAATTGATTTTTTCACTTAAGCTTGCAGTGAAACTGGCAAAAGAGAGACTTCCTTTGAATTGCAGATAGATGTGTGTGTAAATATAAACTGGGAGGTTCTGCTGAGCAGCTGTAGGAGATTGGTGTGAATAAAATAAGTTCAGGCTACTCCCCATGTGCTGCTCTGGAGCTGCCTGAAGGTGATGCACAGTGCCAGCCTTGCATCCACATTTCTTGGCTGCTTTATGAGCTGGGGTTCAAATCCTGGGCTGAGCTCATCCTCTGGCTGTGCCACAGACACACCTGGAGGGATTTGAAGATGCTACAGATGTTTAGAAACACAGAATCATGAAGTCATTTAGGTTGGAAAAGACCAATAAGAGCATCAAGTCCAACCATTCCCCAGAACTGCCAAGGCCACCACTAAACCCTGTCCCAAAGTGCCACATCCACACATTTTTTTAATCCCTCCAGGGATGGTGACCCCACCACTGCCTTGAACAGCCTGTTCAGTGCTTAGTAACCCTTTTCACTAAGAACTTTTTCCTCAAGTCCCATCTAAACCTTTCCAATTTGGGTAGGTTGAAGAGAAATCATTATTTCAGTCGACATTCAGGATTTAAACTGGTGACCATCAGATTCTGCATGTGACACTTGAATTCTTGCCTGGGCTTCTGTAGGAAAGCTGCACTCCATTGGAAGTTCACAGAAGGACAAATCCCAGACAAGGCATTAACTCAGGAAAATGGTGACAAATTAACCAGGAGCAGGTCTTAAACAAAAGGTGTATGTTTCAATCTGATTTCTCTGTGAAAAAGTCCTCATTGTGCAAACAAGCAAATCCCTCAGTAGTTGTTGTGGGAATTCTTAGTTCTGATCTCCATGATAACTCTGAAGTGTGTGAAGATAAATCCTGTTTTGTCTCAAAGTGGGGAGTCAGGCTGTGCTCTGGGACTGCTGGGAAGCTCCTGGGTTTTCATTCACTGCTGAAACCCTGCTGAGCTCGTTGGAGAGTTTATCTGGCTGTGTTCAAACCCATTTCAGCCCCCAAATACAGCTCCGTTATCTGACCTGATCCATTCAGACTATAGAATGAGCTGGTGAGCAGTAACATTTTGGGCAATTAGCAGTGCCTTGACCCTGTGTAGCAATCACAGAACCTTCTCTGAGGCTCTGTCTGTGTGCAGTGAGGACAAACCCCATCCCACTGACCCCCACATGGCCACAGAGCTGCATGGAGGCCAGGAGGGGTGAGCCAGCCCTCTGCAGCTCCTGCTGAGCTTGTCCAGACCTCCTCTGCCTCTTCACCTCCCAAACTTTCCTGGATTTTGTCCCTGTGGGTGCCAGCATCTCTGGCTGCTGCTTTGCCATCATCTGGAAACCTCCCTTCACCTGGACATCAAGAGCAGCCTGTTCTGGGAAAGCACATGGTGGCTTTGCCCAAATCAGCTGTATAAATATTCCTCTGCTTGCAAGTGGATGGCTCTTACTGTAGAAAAGGCAAAGTCTTCCTGGAAATGCAAAATGGCTCTGACACAGCCCCAGATGCTGTGGTTAGCAGGAATAGAAGTGGGAAAGAGTTTGATCTGAGAGTAATGGTGGAGCAAGGCAGAGATTTTTAATGTGGGTGTTTCAAGTTAGTGACTAAGCTCCACATTTAGATACTAAATAAGTGGCCTCATTTCTGAAGAGGTGGAGGCTTCCTGGACATGGATTCGGGTGCTCCAACTTCAGGATGGATGGGGTCTGGCCTTAGGCTTTTATTGGGATGTTTTTAGTGCTTCTGGACTCTTGGCACTAAGGGAGGTGAAGCTGTGCACTTGCTGGACTTAATGTAGCTCAGCCCTTCAGACAGACCCAAAGCCTGGTCCCAAAAAAAGCCTCCATGGTGACACATAGGGATCTGGACCAAGCTGAGACACAAAGCTGAGTGGCCACAGAGATGGTGGCCCAGGGCTAAGGTTACAGCATCAGGCTTCCCTTTGCCTTTCTGCCTTGCCTCCCTGTGGCTGGGTGAATGTTCCTGGCAGGGTCAGCAGAAGAGGTACAAGCACCTGAACTTGGGAATTCCCAGCCCCTCAGCCAAGATGGCGCAAGGGTGACTGTCCCTGAACAAACGTGTCTCAGCTCTGTGTTTATGCAGTTCTGCAGGGCACATAAAGCAGAGATCTCCCTGCTAACACCAAATGGGAAAAGAAACATTAATGTGCTGGACAGGTGCAATGATTTTAGCAGCAGTGGCAGACCCAGCACCCCCCTGTTGTCTCCCAAGTCAGGAAAAAGTCAGGGCAAAGGGCCTGCATTCCCATCTGGAGGCACACTGACGAGCAGGATTGCAGCCTCTCTGCTTCCAGCTCTTTGTGGTCAAAAAGTAATTCATTTTGAGCTGCAAAGAAAAGTTGGGGTAGGGATAGATGGCAGTCAAGGCCTGTGATGGGATGTAATCCTGATAGGTCCTCCTGTTCCTGGGGATGTGGAACATATAGAGGAGCAGAGAAGTCATGATGTTTTGTCTTCTCTCTAAAGCAAGACCAGATGCAAAAACTCTCAAAACAAGAGTCATACAAACCCAAATGCAAGAGGATGGAGGAGCAGAAGAGATCACGTTTCTGTTACATTTCAGTGTGTGAGAAATTCCTGTTGAGTTTGTTGAACAGCAAAGGTTTGGGTTTGGGAAGTGTGGGATGGGAGCAGCGCCAGAGGCATTGCTGTTGGGGTTCTGTGCATGTCCCATGTCCTTGCAGAGGCTGGTGGTCTGCCTGGAAGAGTCCATTTACATCCATAACATCAAGGACATGAAACTTTTGAAGACTATTCTGGATACGCCTCCCAACACAACAGGTGAGCATGGGAGAACTGTGTGAGAGGGAGCTTTGTAGAGCCCCAGCATTGTGTTAGAATTTAAACCAACCTGTGGCCTGTGCATCCTAACCCAGCACTGGGAAGTCAGAAATGCATGGGGGCAGTCAGGCAGGCTTGGGAGAATCACAGGATAAGCTGAGTTGGAAGGGACCTGCAAAGATTACTGAATGCAGCTCCTTGTCCTGCACATCCCAACAATTCCACTCTGTGCCCAGAGTATGGTCCAAACTCTCCTTGAGCCTGTCAGGCCTGGTGCTGTGACCCAGCTCTACTGAGCAAAACCCTGCCCTGTATGGAGCAAACCCCTGCTCTGTGCAGAGCAGCTGTATCAAAGGAGAGCAGAGATGGGCAGAAGGGTCTGACTTCCCCTTGGGGTCAGCTCCCAAAGTGATCACTGGGGACAGAGCACACAGCCAGGGAGTTCCCAGGAGCTGCCACCTGATACGATTCCATGCAGGCTGCAAACCCCAGGGGCAGGGCAGGTGGCTGCAGCACAGATCCCGTGTGTGTGGCACAGGGTGAATCCGGCTTTCCTGCTGCTGGGGGAGGAGCTATTTTTAGCAGCAGGGAGAGAAGCTTGGCCGTGTGCCCGCGTTGCTGTGCTGTCCTGTGCTCAGCACAGCATCCTTTCATGGCTGGGTGCTTGGGAAGTTGCTGATGTGCTCACACTTGGCCTCGGGGCTTTCAAGGGATGCTCTTCCAGCAGCTCCCCTGACCTACTTCAGGTCTCACCAGATGGGCTCTCTGTGTGGATTAAACATGCTAAATGCTGTAAATATAATTAAAATTTAAAACCTTCCTGAGAAGGCCCGGCAGCAGGATGGGCAGGGATACCCAGGCCTGGAGCTGTTCTGCAGAGGGGCTGGAGCATCGGGTCATGGTTTAAGAGCAGCAGCAGTCAGCCAGGGCAGGAATGGGATGCTGCAGATCACAGGCTTCATATGGACTTAGTGTTTTAAACCCCTTTTACTGTAGCAGCTGTCATTGAAATGAGCTGAGTGACAAGTGCAGTGCCCCTGTTGTCCCTGGGCTGTCTGCTTTGGTCCCAAGCTTGACCCCAAGGACAGTGTGTCCAGTAGGTCAGGGCAGTCCAGCCTCACTGCTCTTTGTGCAACTTGTTTAGGAATGGGGATGTAGGAGCACATGGAAAATGTGCCACCCCCCTGAAGTGTGTGTCCTGGGCACAGTGACAGCAGCATAGGCAGGACCCAGACTTGCTGCAGCCACACTGGCCAGTCACAGTGAGATCTCTGGCTGTTCCTGGCCAGCACCTGCCTCCTGGTCCAGCCTCCTCCACGTAGGAGAGGAAAATGCCCATAGTGTCCAAGACAGTTGTTTTTCATGTGATTCACGTCGGGCAGGATTTGAACCAAGGAGGTCATGGTGCTTGGGGTGACGTGTGTGCTGTGGGGGCACATCTTGGGAATGACTGCAGCTCTGGAAACCACCTCATGGGGCTCCCCCCAAACCCTGGATGTGCCTGGACCTGCTGGCCTGAGGGCAAGGCCAGGCTTCCTGGACACAGTAGCATTTTTCCATGCTGCCTGAGGAAGCCACCTGTGACGTGGCACTCCCAGAGGTGCCATCTGAGCAGTGCCAGCCTGTTTCCTCCTGAACCCACCACTGCAAGCACCAACCCTCACCATGGCTGGGGGGCTGCTGAGGGCAGAGGAGCATCTTCAAAGGCTGCCCGTGGGGCTGTGGTCCTTGTTCTTTGTGTGTCCCTGAGGTCAGCCCAGTACACTCACATCTGTGTTTTCCCCTGGCCTGGCTTCCCGGCCAGAGGAGCACAGGGAGCGGGTGACTCACCCCGGGCTCAGAGCTCGCTTTGTTTAGCTCCAGCCTTCCCTGATCCCCTCTGAAAGGGCTGTGCTGATCCCCCCGTGCTGCCTGGGCCGGGGGATCACCATCCGGAGAAGGCAGGATGCTCATCACAGCACCAGTCTCTGGGCTATCTTTGCCTCCCTCCTATCCCTCCCTCTTTAATTGCCTTTTAATTGCCCGCGCTTCGCTGCTGCCATGCTCCTCGTGCCTCTCCCGGTGCGCCATCCCTGGCACGATGTGCATTCCTCTGGATGGATGGCGAGCGGATCCCTGGGGCCTCTGGCTGATCCTGCAGCTCCTGGCTCCGCTGCGGTCTCTTTGTTTGGTTATAAACAATGACCTAAAACGAGAGCTCCGGCCGATGCTTCCCCGCTGCTGCTGGGCGGGGGCCAGGGCCGTGTCCTGACACGGGGCTCGCACGGCACAGCGCGGCACGTCCGAGCTCTACGTGCGGTGTGTGGCTGTCCTGCTGTCCCTGCTGCCTTTAACCCCGCAGCTTCCTCTGCTCCAGGGGTTCACTGGGACCCCCGCTGCGGGTCAGGAAGCTCAGGTCGTGCTGGAGCTTCGAGGCGGGTTTGGGAGCACACGGATGTGGGGCAGGAAGCGAGTGAGGCACGTTTTGTGTGTGACAGGATTCACCGGGCTGCATCCTCAGCCAGCAGCGGGAAGCAGAGGCAGGAAGAGATGCTCTTTTCCGAGGTCACCTGGGGGACAGGCGGGTGGGTGTACCCACACACGTATCCATCCATCCATCCCTGTCTCATCCTGTAATTCCTGCCTGCTTTAAAGGGAGCATTTGGGACCCTTTGTGCTCATGTTGGCACAAAACCATGTGGCTCTTAAGGGGAAGAATTCCCCCTGTGCTTAAAATTTCACTATGTTCAATTTCCTTGTCAGCCAGAAACTCCCTGGACAGCTGGCGCATTTCCTTTGTCTTTGCTTCTCTTTTCCATTCAGAGCAGAAGGAAATGGCACTGTCTTCAGCCAGGCTGCACCCACGCTGGGCTGCTCTCCTGAGCTTCCAACCCAGCACCTACACCTTGTGCACATCTGGACGTGTCCAGATGTAGCTGGACAGGAGTGCTGTCAGCCCTCAGACCCACGCTTCCTTTGCTGTTTCCTTTGCTGTTTCATGCTGTTTCATGCCTTCTCCAGGGATTTAATTTAGGGGGAAAGCCCAGGCAGGGTTCCTTGTGCTGGGGGACCGGGGAGGGTGGCAGGGCAGAGCCGCCATTCTGTCCCATACCAGCAGATGTCCCCATGGCCGAGGTGTTCCCAGCGCTCCGGGCTGAGCAGTCCCAGAATGAGCCAGAGCCTGAACCCCCCGCCGTGCCCCGTGCTGTTCCCCCCCTCACTCACAGCCTCAGCCGTGTCCCTGTCCCCCTGCCAGGTCTGTGTGCTCTCTCCATCAACCACGCCAACTCCTACTTGGCTTATCCCGGCAGCGCGACCAGCGGAGAGATCGCGCTTTACGACGGAAATACTTTGGTAAGTGCGAAGCTCAGCCTTTGGATACCGGCAGGGGCTGAAAACAAACAGAGCCACAGCAAAGCCAACGGGGCCCTTGGGAAGGATGAATAAATACACTCCACCGAGCTGGAGTGCAAGGGAATTGCCTGGGAGGCACATCTGGACATATCCCCCTTGCTTGGAGCAGACAGCTCTGAGATCAGGACGTGCATCTCCCAGCACAGGATATTCAGGGAAACGTGACCCACTGCCCTGCAGCCCCAGGGCCACTGCCAGGCTGACGCTGGGGTTGCTGTGGGAGCGTCAGCAGCATATCCCATGGGAATGGTGTGACCAGCGTGGGTTGGGGGGGGTTGGAGCTGCTCCAGGCACAGTGCAGGACCTGGAGCAGCCACTCTGCCACACCGTGGGCTGGAAGGGATGCCGGATCCAAAGTCACAGAGAGGGCAAAGTGTCCAAAGTCCCCTTAGGAAATCTGTCCCTGGCTGGATGCAGGGTCATGATTATCTGCTGTTTATGCCAGGGCTTTGGGTTACATAAGGCTGGTGGCTCTGTACGTGCAGCGAGAGCTGAGGATCTGCAGCAGGGGAGGAGCAGAGCACAGGGAAAATGCTGCTGCTGCTGCAAGAGGTGCTGCGAGGGCTGGGGCTCCCTGCAGGTACCAGGGTGGTGTCACTGCAGTAGGACTTGCTGTGCAGCACAGAGGATTGCAGGGAAGCCAGCTCTCGTCCTGACAGAGAAGGGCCAGACACAATCCTGAACCCTGGAGAGGCAGGGAGGAGCTGAGGTTCTCTGCCCCTGAGGTGAGCTTTCTGTAATCACAGTGGCTGTGATAGGTGGGGAGTGAACTCAAGGCAGGGCAGAGATAATCTGCTGAGGATGTTGAAGGGATACCATCAGCACATGACGATCCTGTGAATCCATATCAGCAGGTGTGGATAGGGCGCGAGGCAGGAACGCCCTGCCCTCACACAGTCCAAGGAGCAGCGTGTCCCTTTGCAGCTCACAGTCCGAGGAGCAGCATGTCCCTTTGCCCACACAGTCCAAGGAGTGGTGTGTCCCTTTGTCCCCACAGTCCAAGAAGCAGCGTGTCCCTTTGCACTCACATTCCCTTGTGCCCTACAGAAAACAGCCTGCACCATTCCTGCCCATGACGGGCCTCTGGCCGCTCTCGCCTTCAACTCCACCGGCTCCAAGTTGGCCAGTGCTTCTGAAAAAGTGAGTGAATGTGGCCACAAGTACCCTCCCTCTGCCCAGGGCTGCCTCAGCACCCCTGGGCTGCCCCTTCTTAAACATAGCCAGCACAGAAGGGCCGCTGGCTGGTCAGTGTATCGGAATCAGATTGAGCCCAGCTGGCAAACAGGAGGAGCCTTTGCCTGTCCTGAGTTTCCTGGGTGTGTCAGGGAAAGGGCTCAGGCTCCTTGGCCTGATCCTATGTGATATTTCCATTTGCATTTTTTGCAGGGTACGGTCATTCGTGTATTTTCCATTCCTGGGGGGCAGAAACTCTATGAATTCCGGCGAGGGATGAAAAGGTCAGTTCATTCTTCTGGCAGTGACACACAGGGCTCCCGGAGCCAAAATGTAAACACAGGGACACAGGGCAATGTCAGATCCTGGTGGCTTTGGCATCTTTTGCAAAAGGAAAACAAGAGCAAACGTATCAGCTCAAAATGTCACTGTGCCAGGCTGTGCCCAGCTCATTGATTCCCTTCAGTGTGTCACAGAACAAGGCGATGGCAGGGAACAGACATGGAGTCACTCCACTTACTCTGTCCTTTCTTTTTTCTTATTTGAAATAATGAAGTCCCTAAAATTGTAAGAGGCCTCATTCTTGCTGAATGTGCGGCAAGAACCTGTGCAGGAGATGCTGTTTGTATCCCACTGTTCAGCACTTTGGATATCCTCCCTGGTCTCTGCAGCACCAGAAGCTGCAATGAGGCTGGCACAGATGTTCCCTCCACAGGCAGCTCTGTGAGCAAGGACATTTCCACCGTTTCTGGCTACTTGTCACTAGCTTGAGGCTACTCCCAGCCCTGCTGAGCAAAGGGATTAGGGAATTGCTCATCAGTGAACCCACAGGCTCAGCAGCAGCTGTTCAGGATGATCCTCACCATGGATGGGTCTCCTTCTTGCCCAGCCACTCCTCTGTGAGCCAAACCCAGCAGTTGTCATTGAATGATTGCTGTGGAGTGACCAGTCCTGTCCTTGTTTGGCTCTAGGTATGTGAATATCAGCTCCCTGGTGTTCAGCATGGATTCCCAGTTCCTCTGTGCTTCCAGCAACACGGAGACCGTGCACATCTTCAAGCTGGAGCATCTCACAGACAGGTGAGGAGTTAGCCTGGCTGAACCTGCCTGCCCCAGGTTCTGCTTCAAAGGTCTATGTTTGCACAGCCACTCTCCTCACCACATACTCTCCATGAGCAATACCAGCTGCAAAGCGTGTTTGTGTCCTGAGTGGCTCACTCCTTGGAAAAGCCACACACTGCATCCCTGCTGTCAGGCTCTCCAGGTCTCTCTGGATTTATTAGTGCCCCCTGCCTTCTCCAGCCAGGCTGGTTCACAATGTACAGGTGCTCCAAAAACCCTTCACCCATGTGAGATCAGGTCTGTTCCTGATGTTTTGTCATGCTGATCATGGTAACCCCACTGATGCTGCTTTGTGACCCCCTCAGCCGGCCAGAGGAACCTCCAACTTGGAGTGGTTACATGGGAAAGATGTTCCAGGCTGCTACCAACTACCTCCCTGCCCAGGTGTCGGGCATGATGAGCCAGGACCGAGCCTTTGCCACCGTGCGGCTGAACATCTCGGGACAGAGGAACATCTGTGCCCTCTCTACGTATGTACTGACCCTACTGACCTCTGCCCCTGGGCCAGGCCAGCCTTATCTCATCCCCCTGCCTGCAGAGCACGTGGTGTGGGTGCTGCTGTGTCTGTGTGTGTGAGTGTTTTGGCCTCAGGTTGCTTTTCCCAGCAGGATTCAGAAGCTGCCTCGGCTGTTGGTGACGACGTCGGATGGACATCTCTACATCTATAACCTGGACCCACAGGATGGAGGGGAGTGTGTCTTAATTAAAAATCACAGGTAACTCTGCCTCCACTCCCACCTCATACCAAGGCTGATCTTTTAAAAAATGAAGGGAAACCTGGTAGCACAAAATGGAGCTATAGGAACAAGAAAGTTAGAACTGAGTTTGTGATTGGAGCTACCTGATCTGACAGGCGTGGCTGGGAAGCACATCAGCAGGCAAGGACACAGGGCTTCTTGCAGGAGAAACCAGAGACATCTCAGATGCCATGGCAGCTGTGGGACATCCCAGCTTAGACTAGGCAGCTGTGCTTTAGGAGATGCCCCCAGCAGCAGAGCTCTGACCACTGTGTTGGCAGGAGAGCAGAGCACCTTCTCCAGATTGGAGTGGGTGCTGGAGAGCTGGCTGGGGTAGGATGGTGTGGAGTGACACCGTGAGCTTCTGTAAACTAAAGCCCAGTGCCAAAGCAGAGGAGTTTCTTCATGGAAGGGGTTGTTAAGCACTGGAAGGGGCTGCCCAGGGCGATGGTGGGGTCACCATTCTTGAAATTGTTCAGGGAATGACTGGATGTGGCCCTCAGTGCTCTGGTCTGGGTGACAAGCTGGTGGTGATCAGTGAAACGTTGTGCTCGATGATCTCAGAGGTCTTTTCCAACCGAAATCATTCTGGGATTCTGTGAAAACAGAGCCTCCCCCGCCTGCTCAGTCCATATGCAAATCCCATTAAGCACGTAACCCCCCCCCTTGACCCCCCCCCCGCACACATCTGGGCTGCTTGGCTCCAGATGTGAAGCCTTTGGGGTGGGGTGAGATGTAACATGTGCTCCAGGCCGGGAGGTGGCTGCCAGCCAGGAAAGTGCCAGCAGCTTTTGGAAAAGCCACAAAACAAAGGCACTTCAAAGCTGCGCTGTCCAGCGCGCGCCGCCCGCAGCCCCCAGCCTTGTCATGTGGGCTCCTCTGAGCATCAGAGGGCTGAAAAGGGCCCTTGGGTCATGAGTTACATTACATCATACGGTATCTCTGCTCAAACTCCATCCCAAACTAGCCAGGGCTGCTTTTCCCATCTAGTCTGCTCCTGTTGGAAGCCCTTTGGAGCCCCCTCTGTGATTAGAAACACTGTTTGTCTTTGTAACCTAAAGCTCTTGTGGTCAATCTGTTCCCTTCTGTTCCTATGCCAGCATTGTCCTCCAGTCGAAGTGGTGCTTTCCCTATCTCCTTCTTCACCCCCTGCTTTCCTTGTGGAGCACAATGCTCCCCTGTCCACAGCACTGCTGGGGCTGCTGCATGTGGTGATGGGGATGGGTGATGTGCTTCGAGGAGATGTGGATGCATGGGCTTGTCTTAGCAGGAGCTGGGGAGGAACAGCCGGGATCAAAACTAATTCTTGTCCCCTCTCTTGATCTGTACAATTAGTCTGCTTGGCTCAGGAAAGATGGAGGAGAACAAAGAAAACGACCTTCAGCCTCCAGTACCTCAATCTTATGCAGCAACTGTAGCCAGACAAAGTACAGTGCCTTCAACTTCAACCATGCCAGGTGAGCACCACATCTGCCCTTCCTTGGGCAGAAGCCACTAAACCACCTGGGGCAAAGTGGAAAGTGTCCCACATTCCAAGGGTTCATCCAGGATCGCTGCATGTGCACTGCACACTGGGGCAGCAGGACTTTGGAGCTCACCTGGTTCATCCTCAGCCACAAAAAAGGGCGCAAGTTTTCTGCTGAGCCAGCTCTGCTCCCTGTGCCACAGACAGGCCCAAAGCAGAGCAGGAACCATTCTTTGGCAGACAGCAGCTGCTGCCAGGTGGTTTCCAGGAGTTGTAACCACGGGTGTAGAAGTTAGGGCTCACTGTTTTTGTGGTGAGATTGCCTCAGAGTCTCTGAAGCTGATACACCCTGTACTAAACTCCTGCAGGAAAAGACTGAGTGACTATCATTATATTCCCAAGTGTAAGATCCACATATAAATGCAGATCTTACTCTGAAATTGGTGCTCAGGTTCATGGCAGGAGGAGGAAAGCTGCTGCCACAGGAGCTGAGCATGTAGTTCATCCATAATCCATAGTGTCCATGGAGACACCTTCCTCTTCCTCAGTCCATGAAGCCAGAGGAAGCAGCTCAGTGCTGAAAAGGTGTTAACAGTGTCTGCTGCTTGTGTGCAGCCTGCTCCCATCCCTTCCTGCAGTAACACTCTTGTGTTTTTGTGTTTTCCCCTGGCCAGGTTACTCAGAGGACGGCGGAGCCCTGCGGGGGGAGGTTATCCCAGAGCACGAGTTTGCAACTGGACCAGTCTGTCTGGACGATGAGAATGAGTTCCCTCCTGTGAGCATTCGGGACCCCTAAACCTGCAGTGCAGCCCTCATGCTAAGAAGGAAGTAGTAACCTCTCCCAGAAGAGATTCCATTGCCCCTTCCTTGTCCCAGCTCACTGTGAAGCCTAAAATAACTGAATGGGTTCTAGGGACAGTGCCAGGAAAATGACATCCCCACTAAACAGCATCTGGGGATGGGGCAGAAATGGTCAAACCTAAGCAGAGATAGATCTGAACAAACTCGCTGAATGGTGTTCAGATCCAGACCTAACCTCTGTGCCTTGAGCAGCTTTCTAATATTACCAGGAATAGTTTTAATTGGAACAATTTAGAAATAAAAACTTAATACCCCATTGCATTTTCAGTCAGTTGTGTTCGTTCATGGAATGCAACTGGAACATACCTGAACCTCAGCAGTCTCTTCATTTCCAAGGTAACTGAGAAGGAAACTCCTTTTCCAAGTACAAAGATGAAAGGAATAACAGAGTTTTAAACCATTTTATGATTTTTATGTGACACTTTCTCAGTTACCATTGGAAGGAGCTTGTGGATTTTTCAATCCAGCTTCAGCCTGGCAGTGTCTTTCTGGCTCCTTTTCCTATTCCGCACTCATTAATTAAGCATCTAACCCCTAATTGGACAGATGTTGGTCTGTGCTATGATCTGGTTGTAATCAGTGGTGTCTTTATAGCAGTAATGCAGCAGAATATTGTAATGGATTTCAGGTTGCAGCCTTGGCAGGCTTTTGGAATTCCTTACTTCATTTTTACATATCCTGCTGTTGGAGTTTTGCCTGAAAAGGAGGAAGTACAAACCTTATCCCAGGATTCGTTCCATGTGCTGAGCTGACCTCTGTGAGGCACCTTCCTCTGAGCTGAGGCAAAGTGTTACTTAGATAAAAGGAGGCTGGCTCATGACTCCCTTTGAGCCAGCACCACCTAAACCCAGCTCAACTCACACAACCCTCAGATTATTTCTCTCCTTACCTGCAGCATTCCCTGCTGCAAACTGGGAGCAGGAATTTCGTTGTTGTCCAACTCCATTACTCAAGAAGGATATTTAAAATGTCTCCCTCTGTGTGCCCACAGAGAAGGTGATGGCCCAGGCCCCTGGAAGGAGCAGCAGGGACAGAGAGAAATCCTTTGTTTCCTTCTGCTAAACCTGCTCTTGAACTCATGGTTTGGGGACAAGCAAATGCCAGCAGGCAGGAACCATGCTGCTCCTGAATGAGGCTTCCTGCTGGGATTGTGCTGGATGAAAGCAGCCCCAAAACCCCTGCTGTACCACAGCAGGTGCTTTATGAAATGAACTTTGATCCCTCCAAATCCTGTCATTAACCTGACAGAGCAGTGACATGTGTATTGTTAGGGAGGAGGTGGTGTGGGAAGGGAAGGTGCTTTCCAAAAATACTCCCTGATAACAGGGAGCAAAAGGAGCTTCCAGATAAAGGCCCCACTCTTGTGTTTGGGGTTTGCCTCTCACAGTGGGAGCACTCAGGATGTTTGGATGCTCTGGATTTCACTGAACTTGGCTGTTTTCTCAGCACTTGAGATCTCCACTCTCAGTGAAGGGGGTTTCAGGCATCGGTCACTCCTGTGCAGAGAAGGAGGGAGAGAAAACCTGACCTTATCCAACAAAAATGTTTTGACAGCGTTCAGCTTTGCGGAAACATGGGAAGGGTTTTGTTTGTTTTCCAGTGTGCAACAAAAAGACTTTTAAAAACCTCAAAACTTGTGACAAAATGGAATATTCACCCGCAGCCCACGGTTTGGCTTTGAACTCAGACATGGTTCTGGAGAAACAGCAGTGCTCAAACCCCACAGTTTCTCCCCATTTTGAAACCTCTTGTCTTCCCTTGACCTCAAGCAAGACTTCAGAGGCTCAGCTGTTAAAGACTGAGGAAAACCAGCTTCAGCCTGACATAAAACCTGTCAAACACTGCCTGTTCATTAAGTGGAAGGAGGGACAGATCAGAGAGGAGATGAGGAGCCCAAGGAGGACTCATAAAAAGTGGCCTCACAAGAGGGAACATGGATGTTGCTGCTGCTGGTGCCAGGATTGCAGAAGGAGGTTAAACCAGTTCAGTGACAATTCCTGCATGGATGGGGTGGATTAAGCATTCCCAAATCACTGCTGATCTGGGGCAGGAAGGACTCAGGTGTTACTGAGGGGGACAGGGGGCTGAAGCCATGGGTGCCATGCTGGATGTGCAGGGAGGAGGCTGCAGAGCCCTCACCCTGCAGGATGACAAGATTTTACAGGGTGGGAAGAGCAAACCCAGCTCTGGCTGCAAAACAGTGGCAATTTGGGCTGTTTTCTGGTCACCTGCCTGAGCACCCACCCCTGTTCTGTGGGTGTAGCAGGGAATGAGGTTTCCAGTGGTGCTGGGAGCTGCTGGGGTTTGTTTTGGGCCAGGTAGGGCACTGCAGTTTTGGGGTAGTGCTGTGAGGTTTGGGAAGAGAAATCCTACAGGATTCTGCAGCAGCACAGCCTTGTGTGCAGCTGGGAGTGCAACCAGGGAATCTTCCCAAAACTTCTGGGATTCAGTAGGAAGGATGATTTCTTCCAGAAAATTGGTCAATGCTTTCCAGAGGTTGGTGATCCATCCTGCATTTGGCTGCAGGGCCCAGAGGTGAAGGTTTTATCAGGAGAGCTACTTCATTAAGTTGAGTGAGACTGCAATCAGCTCTTCAAAGGCAGCTTCCCCTCACTGATACTCCATCACTATTAAAAACCATCTATTTCCCATCAGTTTTTGGCTGGCCAAAACAGTTTGGGTAGTTTCCTGTCCTGCCAAAGGAGGCTGCTGCCTGTAAGAGGGAAAAAATCCAGGGGGATCTACAACAGGGCAGAAATCAGTGCCCTGTCATGGGGTCCACACACCCCTCTGCTGCTCCAGACCACAGATGGTGGTACAAGATACATCTGTGGCTCTGTGGAACCAGTATTCACTCAGATTCCTCCTGGCTGTTTGCTGGATGGTGTTTCCCTCGTTCTGTTGCATGGATATGGACTTAATTATTTTAAGTGATTGTTTTTTAACAGCTGGCTGGTAGCAAAGGAAAGGCCACAGACTTTCCAGTGGGACTCTACTTGTAATTTTGTTTGATAGGAGATGAGGGAGTTTGGCAGAACCTGGCTCCTGCCCTTGTGGCTCAGATTGGCATTTTGGGCAGCTGGGGCTTGCAGGATTAAGCCCAGTTTATCAGTGCATTATCTGAAGTCCCTTGGGAATTGTGCCATCCAGTGTCAATGTTTGTGCCTAGAAACCTGGCCAGTGATGGTCCTGCAGCTCGTGGAGAGACTGACCTGGGAGGAGGAGCTGGCAGAGACCCTCTGCAGCAGGAGCTGTGGGGTTCACATCCCTTCCAGGTCACATCTGGCAAGGCTGGAGCTGGGGCAGATCTGTGCCAGGGCTGCCCACGCCTCATCCAGGAGCAGGGACACATTTTACCCAGGAGTAGCATATGGGAGGTGAATCAGGGTCCTGCTGCTGCCTGTTCTTCTCTGCTCCTGCTTTACTCTCTCACTCAGAGGTTTTGCTGGTGTTTAGGCTGGGCTTTCCCTTCCCTAATCCTGTCTAGTATGTTGGAGTTTAACTCTGGGATCCATCCAGAGACCCTGGAGCAACGCAGGGATGCCCAGCACAAACCTTTCCCTCCAGCCACGCCAGAGCTGAGCTTTTTGGGAGCACTTAGTGAGGCCAATGCACTTCACCCCAGGAGCTGCACTCCCCAAAGCCTGGCTCTGCTCAGCCCCAGCCACACTTATCACCGAGCCAGATGGTTCCTGTTCCCAGGACTGTAAATTTGGGGAGGGGGAGAGCAAATAAATAAACCTCTGACCAATGTGCCTTTGAATGGAAAGTAAAACACTGCAGGACATCCCTCCCCCTGCTCCTCCCGTGTGTGTAAAACCAACTGGAAACACTCCCTGGTGCTGGGAAAAGTAAGGCCCTTCTGTTTTGATTTTGGTAGATAATCTTGTGCCGTGGAGGTCAGCCGGGCAAGGCGAAGAGGTCATGAGGAGAAGCAAAACATCCACGCTTAGCACAGCTGCTGGGAGGTGCTTTGGAAAAGCCAGGAGTTTCGAAGAACAGATCTGTGAGTCCCCGAGATGAGGAAAAAAAAAAAAATTCAGGCGGGCCACACTTTTTCCTCTGTGTAAGTAAACACCTGGCCCTGTTAGCTCCTGTTTTAATTTGTGTCTGGGTGGGGTGTCAATGTACTGTATGCACATGGCTCTATTTAACAAACTCTATGTTAGAACCACAGTGTAAATGCTAATTTAATCAGATTTGTATGTAACCAGAATTTTATATACCCATTTGTCCCTTTTCTAATTTATGCTGTTTTATGTGTATAAATGTACTTATAGGAAGAGATATTAAACTTATGTCTTTGTACAGTATATACAGACTATTTTAACCCAGGCAAAGTATTTTTGCAGTGACAGTAGAGATGATGCCATTTACTATGTTGAAAGACAGAATAAAGTCACAGTCTGTCCCTGGCAGCTCCTGCTGTTCTTTTTGGGGTCCTAAAGGTGTCAGTCTAGATTAAGTTTGGGGAGTGGCAGGGGTTTGGGGGACTGGGGTGAGGGCAGCACACCTGGGTGAGTCCTCTTATGGCCAGAGGACACAAGTCTGGATTGGAAGGGAGAAAGATCTGGGTGTGTAAATCAGAATCCAGAATGGTTTCAGAACACCCTCACTCAGCTGCTGAGAAATCCCAGTGGTTTCTCAGGTTTCAGTTGCACCTTCATTTCTGCCTTTGCAGCTCCCCAGGCCTTTTCTCCTGCCCAGAAATGGCCCCACAGGAGCTGTTTCACTCCATCTGTGCCTGCATTGGGATCAGCAGGAGCAGCTCCTCTGGCTGGAGCCCTGATCCTCCCCTGCCTTGTGCTCCCACCAGCTGCTCCTGTAAGGTTTCTTCTTAGAGGAAAACCAAGCAGATTTCCCAGAGGAATCCTCTCCCAAAGCCAGCTCTCACAGAAGGTAGTTTTAATCTAAGAGCTGTCTCTTTCCCAGATAAAGAGCCCTACAAAAAGCTTTCCACATGCCCAGGGTCCAAAGGGGACCCTCTGTGTGCTCCCCCAGACCCACACCCAGCTCACCTCCCTCTTCCCAGCACGGAGCAAAGGGAACCACAGCCTCCATCCCTCCATGGCCACCTCCAGCCTACAGTTCACAGACACCACACTTGGGAACGGAGCAGCCTGAGCAATTATTTGCTTAAAGACAAAGCCGTGGTGTTCTCTTTTCCATGTGGGGACCCTGCGTGGCCCCATGGCAGCGGCAGCCCACGTGCTGCACGTTGCAGCAGGGAATTGCAGCTGGATCCTGGGAATAATCTGCAACCGAGACATTGTCTGCTGCAATGTCCTCCAGAGCTTGGGCATAAGCCCTGCTGATGGCAGGCAGCACTGCCTGGTACTCCCTGGATGCCACATCCAGAGGCTTCTGCTCCTGGATGTCACGGTCCAGGTTGAAAACGAGGGGTGGTTGGTGCTGCTCTGCTGGCCCAATGCTGCCATCACAGGCCACGGCCCCTCCTGGGGAGGAAATGGGAGAAAAGCCCTGGAGTCACAGAGGTCCAGGCATCACCTCCGTATTCCTCACCCACCCAGGAAGTCCCATTCCCCCCCCATCCCAGCTCTCATTCCAAGAGCGTTTCTGAGACCAACCCCAGGCTGCAGCACCATGCTGCAGATGCAGGTCGGCACATCCTTGGGTCTGCTCTTGGTGGAATTAACCTGAGTTGGTTTTCACCTGCATCTGCAGGGATCTAAGAAGTCCAGAAGTCTCTTCCTGGACTTTACAACCTCTGGTAGGGACACTCTACCTGTGGTGTAAAACGCTTTGTACTGAGCCAGCCGCAGTGCCTCGATCTCACCAACCTTCCCGGCTGCGCCGCTGTTGGGGTGGAGCAGAACCTGCAGGAAGGACAGAATCATTCCTGTCAGCCCATGGCAGGGAAAACCTGCTCCATGAAATCCACTCCCTCCCCAGATGAGCCACATCCCACCCCTGAACACATTCACAGACGTCATTGAGGCCCTGGACTCAGAGCAACCAGCAGAGCTGTGACTGCCGAAGGGTGGGATGATGGCAAAAGGGCCCCAGGAAACACCAACATCTCCCTTGGACTTCCCTGGCCCTGCAGGACTCCCTGAATTTACCTCCCAGTTCTATGGCAAGAAAGGGATCACAAAGGCTCTGGGGCTTTCAGCAGAGCAGGGCAGATTATCATAAAATCACAGAATGGTTTGGATTGGAAGGGACATCAAAGACCATCCAGTCCCACCCCTGCCATGATGGGACCCTTTCCACGATCCCAGGTTGCTCCAAACTCCATCCAAACTGGCCTTGGACACTTCCAGGGGTGGGGCAGCCACAGCTTCTTGGGATAACCTGTGCCAGGGCCTCCCCACCCTTAAAATTAAGAATTTCTTCCTAACATCCCATCTAAATCTCCCATCTTTTACTCTAAAACCATTCCCCCTTGTCCTATCACTAAATGCCTGTGTAATTTTTGGGAGCCAGGGTGGTCTCAGGTGCTCACCCAGCAGTGGGGACATCCAAGGGAGCCGAGCCCCAGGCTGGAGCCAGCAGCCAGCCACAAGCTGAGGGTGAGCTCATGCGAGGCAGAGGGGAAGGTGAGGTGCTGGAACATCACTCCCACATCCCTCCCGTCCGTCTGACTCACCCCGCTGTGCGAGGGCTCCCTTCCCTGACAACAGCCAGGGAACGGGGTGAGCAGCAAGGCAAGGAGGGGAGGGTGGGTGGAATCTCTCCCTTTTGGAATTTAGGACACTTGATCCACACAGGAGGGCTCCTCTGGCACTGGGAGTGAGGAGACAAGTGAGCTGGACACTCCAGCAGCTCCTCTCTCCGATAACATCTGCCGCGGAGCCAATGGAGCCAATGCCTTCATGAGGGATGAGTCACTTGAGGTTTCCTCCCTGGGATTTGAGTTTAAAAGTGATTCAAGAAATTTCCACTGTGCTAAAAATTAGAAACATCTGCTGGAGTTGTAGGCAGCTGCAGTGCCAAGTTTAGTAACAGCACTCACAGCTGATGAGCGCAGCAGTGCCTGAGCAGGTGCCCGGCACGGAGCCCTGCCCCTCAGGGAGCATCCCAGGGCACCCCGGGCACCCCAAGGTGCCCATCCCACACTGCCTGGCACAGAGAATTCCAGGCACCCTGGGCACCCCAAGATGCCCATCCCACAGTGCCTGGCAGAGCATTCCAGGTACCCTGAGATGCCCATCCCACACTGCCTGGCACAGAGAATTCCAGGGGTCCCAGGCACCCCAGAGCTGTCCATCCCTTGCTGCCTAGCCTGGATGTAGCCATTATCTCATGGGACTGGTTGGATCCTCATCCAAGAAATGCCAGGATTCAGGGTAGGGGGTGATTTCTAAATGTTCTCACTTTGGTTTTTTGCCCTCTGTTGTAAGGTAAATTACTTGTTTAAAATTCACCTTTCGGAATTTGGTTGGATCTTCATGTTTTTGGGGAAAATTAAGAAGGGTGTAAAGTGGAAGAGGTGGTGCAGTGTGAGCTTGGTGCAAGGAGGAAGCTCTGCTGCAGAGTCCCCTTCTGCTGACACTCCTCGGGCAGATAAAAGAGCTCCAAAGCAGGAATCAGCAAATATTCAAGGCCCTGAGAAGCCAAGGGACCAGGAACTGAACCAATTCATCTGTCTCCAGCCTCAAAGCTTTGCCTACACCTTTAACAGCACAGCTGGGATGCTGCCAAGGGCACTCGAACTTCTCTTCCTACCAACAACCATGTTCCTAAACCTCTTAAAACCCCACACTTAGAAAATCTGTTATAATTTACTGTATAATTAAGGAGCTTGTTTTGACTCAAGAAACATTCCCAGATCTGGAACTCTTCCATTAATCCATGTCTATTATTTTAATAAATAAATAATAGAGAAGGGGAGGAAAAAGCCTTTTCTCCCCTGAAAATTCATTGCTTGAACTCGGTGCTCCAGGCTATTCACATTCAGCTGATGGACAGAGGGATTTACTGCCCCTGGTACCGTGGGTGCTCCTTGGAGGATGTGATTTATTTTTCCTGCCAACAGCCCTCGCTCTGAGCAGGACCTCGGTGTCACCCCAGCCCCGTTCCTGTGTGTGCCAGTGCCAAGCTGGGACACTGGCACAGTGTCACCCAGGCAGCCCACACTGGGAGCTCCAGCGACCCCAATTAGGAAAGTGTGGAAATTGGGCATTGGAGTGAGTGAAGGAGCTGCTTTCAGGAGGATTTGTGTCAAGGGAAGCCCTGCATGGGGGTCACTGCCAGCCGCTCACAGGAGCCAGGAGGGAGGGGGGACACGGCTGCTCCCATCACACCGGGGGCTGTGGGTCCCCTCTGAGGTCCCCCCATCCCGTGGCAGTGCAATCCCACCCCTTGGGGGGAATTCCACACAGGAATGGCTGCACCCTGACCCCCAGCAAATCATTGTTGCCTGCAAACCAACATTCCCAGCAAAACCATCATTCCCAAAAAAATATCATTCCCAAAAAAATATCATTCCCAAAAAAATATCATTCCCAAAAAAATATCATTCCCAAAAAAATATCATTCCCAGCAAACCATTGCTGCCTGCAAACCATCATTCCAAAAAAACCATAATTCCCAGCAAACCATCATTTCCAAAAAACAATCATTCCCAAAAAACCTTAATTCCCAACAAACCATCATTCCCAGAAAACCATCATTCCCAGCAAATCATTGATCTCAGCAAACCATCATTCCCAAAAAAACATCATTCCCAGAAAACCATTGCTGCCTGCAAACCATCATTCCCCAAAAAAATCATTCCCAGCAAACCATCATTCCCAAAAAACCATCACTCCCAGCAAACCATCACTCCCAGCAAACCATCATTCCCAAAAAGCCATCATTCCCAGGAAAGCATTGCTCCCAGCAGCCCCCATGCCCTGCTCCCAGCACGGCCTGTGCACAGCAGGGTTAATCCCGAGGAGCAGAGCAGAGCAGAGCGTGCTGGCCACATCCCATCCCCTTCCCTGCTCTGTCTCCCAGTTCAGCAGAGGGTTCCATAAATACAAAGCAAATACCAAACCCCTGATGGACACCGAAAGCAAATCCAAGATCCTGCTGGGAGCTGGCTCACGGTGCTTGCAGGAGGGTGTACTTTAAAAGCAAAATCAGGATTTATCCATGGGACTGCTATTAACGCCACTTTTCTTTGTTGTTGTTGTTGTTGGTTCTGCAAAAAAATCTCGTGCAACTCCAAGACAAATGTGTGCCACTCAGCTTGTCCTGCAAACTGTGTTTTTTGGGGTGAAAGGAGCTGCAAGCTTGGACAGAGATGTGGGATATGGGGTGGGCTGTCCCAGTGTGACCCTGGAGCTGGGAGAAGGAGGGGTTTGTTTTGTCTTGGTCTGGTGTGATAAATAAAGGGGTGTAAGCAGGTCTGAACCCCTGGGAGCTCCCCTTCCCACACTGATGTACCTTTTGGGATCAGCAGGGTACTGTGCTGGGCACTGCAGGCTGCCACAAGCCTGAGCATCCCCGGGCTGGAGTCCCTGGGATCACAGACACACTCTGAGGCACACAGGAAGGTGCCAAGCTGCAGGCACAGGCATTTCCACCCCTAATCCCAGATTTGTGAACAAAGCACAGAACAATCTTCATTAACCCAAAGCTCTTTTACCCTGATACCCCAAACCTGGCCTGGTACAGCATCCAACCATCTCCAGCTGTGCTCCTCCTCCAGGACAGGGGCTGGCATTCCCATGCATCTGCACATTCCTAATCTGAGCCTTTTTCCACCCCCACTTACCTGTTTTAGCTCAGGAGGGGGTGGCACCGGGGGTGGCTCTGCCTTACCTTGTGCCCCACATCCGACCAGCCAAAGAGAACTGGGGACACATCCAAGCCATCAAAGCGCCTGTTTGGGGGCAGAGCTGCCCCAGCCAGGGCCACCAGCGTGGGGAAGATGTCCAGGATGCTGGGGAAAGAAGAGACACTCATCAGAACAAAGAGTGAGGATCCCTGCAGGGTCTCCCCAACCTCACCTGTGCCACGTCCACCACGAGAGAGCTCCCAACAGCTGAAAAGGCTGAACCCAGCTCTGGCCCTGGCAAGAGGGGCTCAGACTCAGCCAGGATGTGCCTCTCCCTGGGGCAGGGGCACGGGGGGAGCAGGGCAGCCCCTCCTGAACCCCCGGGACACCAGGAAGGCAGCAGGTCAGTGGCCCTCTGCAGAAAGTGCCAGCCCAGGGGTCTTCAGGCCAGTGCCAGCAGCTCCTGGTGCCCCAGGAAATGCAGTGTGGCTGCTGCAGGGCACAGCACGAGCTGCCAGGATGGAACAGGAGAGCCCTGTCAGCTTTTCCAGTGCCAGCCCCAGCCTGTGCACGGCCTCAGCCACAACAGAGACCCTGGGCCTCAGCTCAGTCCTTCCCAGAGCAGAGGGACACAGCTGACCCAACGTCCCCCTGGCACCCTGGGGATGCACAGAGGGACAGTCCCTGCTCCCCCAGCTGCTGCCTGTGCCCCAGGGCCGGGCTGTCCCCACCTGGCACATCCTTGTGGTGTGAAGGAGTTGCAGATGGGGGGGGATGAGGATCACCCAGCCTGGACACAGGCTCCCTCTCTTCCATCTGTCCCAGAGGGGTCCAGACTCGACCCCAGTGGGATGGGAATGTCCTGCTCGCAGCTCCCTCACCCTCTACATTCTGTGGGGCACAAGTGCCTGGTCCCCCCAGTGCCACCAACAGCATCCCTCCCTCCCAGATGCAGTCACAAGTTCACACTACACCTCTAAAAGCCACAACCCGCGCCAGGATGTCCCATGGCCCCAGGGTGCAGCGGGACATCAGCGTGGCCGAGTGACACATCACAGCACTGCCCTCAGGGACCAAGCTGTGGCACAGGAGCTGACAGCTGACACTGCTGCAAGGACTCAACCCACACTACCCACAGCCCTCTGGCTGCAAAAGCCCCGTGCTCAGGGGGCTTGGCTGGGGCAAGGAAATCTGTATAGGAGGCAAAAGCACCAGGAATTGGGGTCACCAGGGTGCTGCCGTGGGTCCTGCCACTGTCACCTTGTCACCATGGTTCTGCCACCACCACAGTCCTGTCCCTGCGTGGTGGCTGCTGCGTGAGCAGAGAGAGGAAAGAGCCCTGGGCTTAACAGCCCCCGGTTCTGCCATTGAACGAGTTTTAATTGAGCTGCTAAGAGACAGAGAGAACAAATAAGAACAAACACTGCTGTGAGCAGCAGTGCTCACCCAGACAGCCCCCATGGCCAGGCCAGCCAGGAGGCGCCCAAAAAAATCCTGGCTCTCCACTGCAATCCCTGCAGGAACCTGTCTGGGGGCAGAGCAGAGCCCCCCAAAACAGCAGCTCGCCTGGGCAGCCTGCCCCTGGTCTCACGGGTCCCCAGCACCCCCTGATCCAGCTCCCATCCCAATGCATGTGGATGCTGCCAAGCAGCCCTGACCCACTGGATGGGACCTCTGGAAAGCAGCACTGGGCTGGGAGAAAAACATAATTGAGGGCAGAGGTGGTTGGAGACTTTCCCCAGCCATGGGCAGGTGTAACCCACTGGAAAAGGCACAAAAAATAGGATTTTGGTTGAAGTTGGCATCAAAGCAAAGGCCCTAGCAGCAGACACATCCTGGGAGCCAAGCTGGGGAAGCCACACTGCTGACGCCTGCCCTCCCAAGAGAGATTTAACACATAAAGCCACTCCAGCATCCTGCTGCTGCCTGAACACCACGGGAAAAGGGCCTGGTAGTGCCCAGGGACAGCAACTCCCTGTTGCTGTCCCTGCCTGTGGGACAATGGGCACCCTGACCCCCAGCAGGACGTGGTGAGAGCACTGCCCTGCCACGGTGCTGAGCATCCCTGAACCCTGGGCACAGTGTGGCACAGAGCACTGCCCTGTCATGGTGCTGAGCATCCCTGAACCCTGGGCATGATGGCACAGAACACTGCCCTGCCACGGTGCTGAGCATCCCTGAACCCTGGGCACAGTGTGGCACAGAACATTGCCCTGTCATGGTGCTGAGCATCCCTGAACCCTGGGCACAGTGTGGCACAGAGCACTGCCCTGTCATGGTGCTGAGCATCCCTGAACCCTGGGCATGATGGCACAGAACACTGCCCTGCCATGGTGCTGAGCATCCCTGAACCCTGGGCACAGTGTGGCACAGAACACTGCCCTGCCTGGCACTGACAGGGTGCAGGCAGATGCAGCAGCTCTCTCCACACCCCACAGCTCAGCCAACCTACCCAGCCCCACGCTGCCAGCACAGCCAGGATGGTGCAATCTCCTGCTTCACCACCCTCCTGACCTACTTCTTCCATGCCCTACTTCAGGTTGGGGCAGGGAAGGGCAGAAGCACAGTGGGTGGCTCTGACAATTAACCATAATTAAGAAAAGCAGGCGAGGCAGTTTTGTGCAGAGCCCAGCGTGCAGGTGCTGGTCTGTGGCGAGGCATCAGCGTTTCTGGGCTGGCTCCGGCTCCCTGGCCCCTGGGCACGCTCACCCTCGCTCACCCCTGCACTCCCTGGCCAGGCAGGACACGGAGCCACGAGGTTCTGAGCAGTTCCAGCAGCCTCTGTGCCCCAGCCAGGTGTTTCCCTCACCCCAGGGGAAGAGGAGATCCCTGCAGACGGATAAGGTCTTCCCCAGCTCTTCCCTGGATCCCAGCAGGCTGCGGGTGGATGTGAGTGCACAGGGCTCCCAGATCTCCTGCACACACATTGCATTCCCTCCCCACATGCTCATCTTTGGGGGCAGTCCCCAAGGGTGACAGAGGCACACAGAAAAGCCACCTGTCCTGTGAGCACCTCCACTTCTCTCTGTGTCCCTCCACATCCCCAGGCCACAGCTGGGACCACAGTGGTGACACTTTCCTGAGTATGACCCATTGCTCACGCTCCCCAGGCTGGTTCTGTGCTGCCCCAAAATGAGGGGGTGCCCCTTCCTGCTGCCAGAGCATCATCCTGCACAGCTGAGCATGTCCCCATGGCAGTGCCACCTCTGCTGTGGGGGACACCAGCTGCACTGTGACTCCTGGGGAGCTACAGAGCCACTTTCCAAGCACCTGGAGTGCTGCACCTGCTTCTGCTGGACTTCAAGATTTCCAGCTGTCCAACCTGCCAGACTGGAGCTGGGAAATGCAGGAGATAAGGTCTTTGAGGAGATAATCAGAATTCCTGGGCTTGGAGGCAGGGACAGGGGGATGGGATGGGCACTGATCCTGCACATGCTGTCCCAGCTGCTGCAGCTCTGCCCCAAGGCCCAAGGAGGACAAGGATTTGGAGGTGAAACCATGGGGTGCTACGTGCTCCCCATCCCCTCCTCCAGACACCAGTGACTCAGCTTATGGCTCAAACCTTCCCTTGCCTGCAAAAATCCAGCTCCCAGAGCTGCCCTCAGGCTGTGGAACGAGTGAGTGTCTCCAGCTTATCTCATGGACCTTAGAAACACCCAACACTGCCGCAGGGCCCACCAGTCAGGACCTGCTTCCAGCAGCTGGGACATTCTTTCCCAACACCCAGCCATCCCCCAGCCCCACCAGCCTGTGTGCTTCAAGGATGAAAGGGGACAGGGCATGCCCAGTGACCCCCAAACCCCTCCCTTGACCCCCAGCATCATGGGAATCCATCAAGGATGAATGGTAACAGGAAAAACCAATGCCCAGCAACCCCCAGGGATGAACAGGGACAGAACAAGCCAATGCCCAGTGACCCCCAAACCCCTCTCCTGACCCCCAGCATCCTGGGGATCCATCAAGGATGAATGGGAACAGGACAAACCAATGCCCAGTGACCCCCAAACCCCTCTCCTGACCCCCAGCATCCTGGGGATCCATCAAGGATGAATGGGGACATTCCCCCCGCACTGCCCCAGGCTGTGCCCCACATCTGCTGCCAAGCAGGGCTGGAAGGAGAGATGCAGGTTGCACATGAAGGGGTGCAAACAGTGCAGGGACAGGGGCAGTACAGCCCCTCCCTGCTGCCCTCCCCAGCCAGGAGAGGCACGGGGGCAGCAGCCCTTGCCCTCGCTGCCGCCGGATCCCGGCCCGGCCGCATCCTGCAGGGATTGCCAGCACCATCCCTCCTCACAACCGCACCCTCCTCCACATCAAGCCATTCACAGACCACAAAGCCTGAGCCTGCTCCTCGATGGGGAGAGAGAACATCGTCATCTTTTAATTATCGGGAGGCCCTTGGCCACCGCGGCCAGGAGCACACGGAGCCCGGCGGCTGCGAGCGCCAACCCTCCAGCCTCACAAAAAGCCCTTTCAGCTCCTCTCAGCTGAAGCAGTAAGTCCTGGGAGAGGACAAAAGTACAGTCTGGCACAAGGCAGGGAATAACCAGAGCAGGCAGCTGCGCTGTTGCCAAAATCCAGGTGATGACTGGGTGGCAGTGTGGGGAGGGGGGGTCCTTCCAAACGGGGCCACGCTGCTCCCCGAGGGGCTCTTACCTGAGCAGAGCGTGGCTCGTCCTCCCAGCAGGGACATGGCCAGGCCAGTACACCAGGGCTGGCACCCTGTGCCCTCCTTCCCAAGTTGTTTGCTTTGCTGAGCTCCCACCTGCAGGAGAACAGGGCAGAGCTCAGCATCCTGCTGGTACTGGGAAACCTCCTGAGCCCGGCGTTTCCCTGGGAAAGGAACTGTTCAGAGGCAGAGATGGTGCAAATTACCCCCAAAGGAGGATGGTTTCGCTGGGCCAGGGAAGGGTGAAGAACTACAGCAGTTTTTCAAAGGGAAAGGGGAAAGAAAGGGGACTCAGCTGGGCACTGGTTTGAGTTTCTCTGCTCCAGTGAGTGATAAGAAATACAGCAGCTGCCAGAGCCATTGCACTTCCATCCACTTTGGATGTCAGGTGAGAGAATGGAGCAGGCAGGAAATGTAGGAATTTATTCCAGGGGCTTCTGTCCTCTGCAGGGCTCAGCACCAACAGCCCCCCTCCCCACCCACTGGAAACCTGCCTCATTAAAAATACCATCCTGCTAATAACCCTCCTGCCAGTTAATGAACCTGATCCATCCTTTCCCTGACAGCACCCAAAGCACGCCTGCTCTGCCCTTGGATTTGAGATGCACAGGGAAGCTGCCCAGTCCCTCCAGCACCCGGAGTGCTGAGCACTGGGACTGGGGTGCTGAGCACCAAAATTGGGGTGCTGAGCCCCGAAATGGGAGCACCAACCATCAAAAGGGCTGGAAGGGTGTTGGAGAGCCTTTGCCTTGGCTGCAGCCCAAAGGGCCCCAGGCAGCTGGAGGGGGAAGGGGCTGGGAATGGGGCAAAGAGAAAATCCCAACGCGATTCACCGAGCAAACTTCCCAGGAGCAGCCTTTGTGCGCTGCCTTTCAGTGTGCACATGGCAACGGCACTCGCCCCGAGCCATTTCCTCCGGGCACAGCCAAGAGAGTCCCTGCCTGTCCCCAGCCCATCCCCAGCCCGGCCCGGCCTCTCCAGAGTCACTGCCTGAAGCCACGGGCTGATCCATGCCCCAAACAACGCTGCCATGCCCACAGGGACACGAATGGCACAGGTGACACAAGGACTAGCCCAGGGAAAAGGTTTCTGACTCTGGCACGGACCAAGCACATCCCCAATCTCTCCCATTCCCCACCCAAACTTTTGGTGTTTCCTCCCTGCCCTCAGACACCCCAGGAAATCACAGCAATTAGAGCAATTAATATCAATCCCCATCTCTGCACATGTATTAAAAAGCTCATCCTCCTGGATGCATTTCCAGGGGTTTTCCATGCATGGTCAGGGGTCTCTGGAAGGACATCAGAGGGATATTTCCTGACCAAGCCACCCCAGCACCCCTGGCTGGTGTGGGAATGAGGTCACATTAACACTTTGGGAAGTAAACAGGGCTGAAACACCCAAACCCAAGCAGGGAATTTTCTGCAGAGTGGGGATGATGCAGCCCTGCTGCTGTGGGGACTTTCCAGGCTTTCCAGGAAAGCTGAACTGTGCATTCCCGTGGCAGGATGAAAACCTTGGTCCCACCACACACACAGCAGGTCCTCAACACAGGGACACCAGGTCTGGAACTTCCCCAACCTGCCTCAAAACATGCTCAGTATCACATCCCCAAAATGCTTCTCTCTCTCCCAGAATCCCCCCTTGATGGACTCTTGACCCCGAGGTGGGAGACGAGTTTTTGGGGTGGGGGCTGTGGGAGGCACAGAGGAAGGGGCAGCACACACGGATATGCTGCTCTCTCCCAACTGTAGTGACCACCTGAAATCAGTGGAAAACATCCCTGGAATTTAGGGTTGGAGCCTAAAATGAAAGATGGAGCTGCAGAAAACATATAGAAAGATATAGAAACACATAGACACATACAGAAACATGTATAAACATATAGAAAGATATAGAAACATTAGAAACATACAGACACATGTAGAAAGATATAGAAATATGTAGGAACATATAGAAACATATAGGAACATGTTAGAAACATACAGAAACATACAGAAATTTATAGAAACATGTAGAAACATATAGAAATATAGAGACATGCAGAAACATGTAGAAACATATAGGAACATGTTAGAAACATACATAAACATATAGAAACATGTTAGAAACCTAGCAAAACATACGGAAACATGTAAAAACATACAGAGTCATACAGAAATATGTAGAAACATACAGGAACATAGAAGAACATGCAGAACCATACAGAACCATATAGAGACATATAGGGACATATAGGAACATGTAGAAACATAAAAACTAATAGAACCACATAGAGACATATAGGGACATATAAGAACATATAGAAACAAATAGAACCATATAGAGACATATGGAAACATATGGAAACAAATAGAGGCAGGGGCAGTCTGTTTTCCCCCGCCCTGCCACTCCTCGGGGGCTTTTCCCTGCCAGGGAACAATCCCCCCGGGCTGGGAATGCCGAGCATCCCACCCCGGGCGGTGCGGGCAGTGCCAGCCCAGCCGGCAGCAGCCCGGGACCGGCTCTGCGAACATCCGTGCAGCCAGCAGCCGAGGGATTTCCGAAGTCACCGTGGTGTTTACAGCCAGCTCGGAGCGCTGTGCCAGCCCCAGCTCCTCCCCAGGCGCTCCGGGTGCTGTGCAGGGCAGCGAGGGGCTGGGAAGGGGTCGTGTTCTGTTTTGCCGTGTTCTGTTTTGCCGTGTTCTGTTTTGCCGTGTTTTGCTCGCCCTGTTCCCGCACGCCGCAGTTTCTGCATCATCTGCTCGGGCTTGTGGCCGTGGGTTGCTCAAGAGCAACAACCCGGGGCCGTCAGCGGGGTTTGTTTACTAGAAAATTAAGGTTGCGATTCCATGCCGGGGACAGGGGAAGGAAAGGCGCTGGGAATGGGAAGAAGCCAGCGCAGTTTGCCCAGGGAAGCGGTCACGGTGCCGTGGCTGGGTGTCAGGAAGAGAAGGAAGCCCCTCAGAACTGACCCCGGGCACGGAGAGCCGAGCCTGGCACGTTAACACCGCGTAATTCAAGCAGAAGTGGGAAACGCCTGACTCATAAGTGTTTCTGGCTGCCCCGGCCGAAACAAACCCACCAAGCAGATGGCTTGGCCGGAAAAGGAGGAAAGAGTGAGAAAAAAAAAAGCCAACAAAAAACCAACAACAAAAAATAAACCCAACAAAACGGTGGAGAGAAAGAAAAGCAAAGTCCTGGGGTGCAGGGAGGGTGGTGGGTGCTCTGCTCCGGGTGGGATGGGGCTGGGGGCTGTGAGACCCTGATGGGGCAGATAGCAACATCACATCTCCAAACCAGCACACTCATCCCAAGCTCCGGGCTAATGGGGACCCCAGCCCACCCCCCGCAGCAGTTTTGGGGGAAACTTCACAATTTGGAAGGAAAAAATAGCGCTGGGGTGTGTTGAAGGGCAGGGCAGCAGCAGGGAAAGGCTGGGGGTGGAATGCTGCCCGTGTCCCCTCGATGGGCAGTGAAGAGCTTTGTGGAGCAGCCCCCCCCGGGCCCCCCCACGCTGCCAGGTTACCTCGCTGCCTCTGCCAGGCACCCACAAATGGCCCCAGGCGTCCTGCCAGCTCACACTTCTGTGCCCAGGGGCCATTGTCACCTGCAAGAGAAAGAAATGTCCCCATGAGAGACACCAGGACCACAGGGGGCACCTCCACAGTGGGGGTCAGGCAAGGACGAGTGACCCTTCCACCCCTCTTTGCCAGCCCTGTGATGTGTCCCCACAGGGGCCAGAGCAGCTGGTTGATGGGCTTTGGTTTTTAGCAGTTCGTTTGCAGGGGCTGAGTGCAGGGTGAGGGGCTGGAGTGCAGCCAGGTCAGGGCAGGGGGGGCACGGTGCCACCAGCTTTGGGTGTTAATGAGCTGTTCCTGTCATCAGGAGCAAGACATCCTCATTAGGGAGGCTGCTCAGCGGATTTGGGCTTCCTAACGAACGAGGATTTGTGGTTTAATTAGTAACTTCAGCCCTACAGCCAGAGGGGGGGTGGCAGGGTGGGCACCCAGCTGAGTGGCCACAGCAGCCTGGGACCCTCATCCCCACGCTGGGAGCACTCCCCATCCACAGAGCAACGGGAGCATCAAGGACAGGGGACATCGAGGGCAGGGGACAAACACAGGTCCTGCCTCCTGGCCCAGGTGTAGTCCCCAGTGTCACGCCCAGCCCGTTTTCCTGCTGTACCTGTGAACCACAGGAGTGTGCTGCCCTTCCCGAGGCTGTCAGCCACCTCTTTGATCCGTCCCACCAGTGCATCCATCTCGCCCAGGGAGGCTCCGTAGATGCCCCTGCCCAGGGCGGGGGGCAGCGGGGGGGTCAGCGGGACGTGCATATGGGCCAGGGCCAGGTAAAGGAAGAAGGGACGTCCACTGTCACTGCACAGGGGACAGAGAGACAGTGTTCAGCCTCCAGGGGAAGGCAGTGGCAGGAGGGCATTGGGGTGGTGAGCCTGGGGACACAAACCATGGCCCTTCCACCCCGCCTCTGTCGCAGCTCCTTGGGGGAAAAACAACCCACGTGCATCACCCAGCTGCAAACCCCCCAGGTACCCCTCTGCTTACAGGGAGGAAGCTTGGCTGAGCTTCTCCCTTGCTCCTGCTTAAACCTCTCCCCATTGTCCCCCTGTTGTCAACTGTCCCCACATTTGGGATGGATTTGCCCCTTCCTCCATCTCCAGTGGCCGAACACCCCACGCTGGTGCACCCACACACTTCCCTCCCCTCTCACAGGGGGCCCATTTTGGCCCTTTGTCCCCCTCCCTAGCAGGTGCCTTGCCTTGCTGCTGCTGTGGGCAGAAGATGGGCCACCACAAGCCACCATGAGCCACCCACACCACCAGGGCACAGCCTGGGCAGTGCCACCCAGCCCCGCACAGGCAGCGCTGCCCCGCCGCCGTGCGCTCCTAAATCATCACAGGACACGTCCTGTTTGCTTGTTTACAGCTATATTTATCTGCTCTCCGAGGCCTGCTCTTCCTCAGGGACCTCGGAGGGGAAGGGTGTGATGGCCAGCGGCGGGGAGGGGCCGGATCCCGGGGACGTGTCCAGGCCGGCGCACGCGCCCGGCTCCGGCCTCCCCATCGCTGCCTCCTGCAAGCTCTGGGGGCCCTTCCAACGTGAATTTCAGCATTTCCTTCCTCTGCCCGTCCCCCACGTGGGGTGCAAAATGAGTAAAGCCCATCCTGCCCGGAGCTGATGCATCCCCCCACGGCGCTGGGCTGTGTCCCCCTGGCACCCTGCCTGTCCCTGCAGGACGTGGGGGTCAGGAGAGCTCCTGTGCCCCTCGCAAACTGCTGCTGTGAGACCTCTTCCCATGGGATGCCAGAGCCTCTGGGCAGGGGAAGATGCTTCCCCTGGCTCACATCCCACCTGGGAGCATCACTCCAGCACCCAGATGGATTCATGGCTGTGATGCTCAGCTGAACATCCCTCTCATTTGCCACACAGACACCTCAGAATTGTCCTGAAGATCGAGCAAACGTTTAATCAATAACTGAAGACAGGAGTCCCTGACTTTTGCTCCCACGCTCGCTTGTGCTCAAGCAGTGCCACGTCTCACTGTCACAAATTGCCCAACCTTGACTGGTTAAAAAAACATCGAGATGGCAAATCTGGTGTTCTTTTGTTGCCCTGTAATGAATGAGTCAGGCAAGGGAAAACTGGAATAAGCCATCAAAGGGAAGGAAAGAAAAGGCAGGCACCTGCTTAATCCTGTTCTCCATGAACGCAGATAACCCCAAAACACCTCTGGGAGTTTAAAGGCTTTTCCTATTAACCCGGAGCTTACACACTTGGTTTCACAGCCACAGAGCATCCTGGCAGCCCGGAAGGCTGAGGGTTTGGCAGGAGAAGGGGTTGCTGCTGCCCCACAGCCCAGAGCCTGGGTACCCTCAGCATCCCAAACCACCCCACAGCCAATCCTTGGTACCCAAAGGGATAAACTACATTTTAAAGAGCCATTTCCCCACGTGCTGCTCCCTGCCCAGCCCTGTGTTACATAAGCCTTACCCCAAGGTAAGGTTCATTCACCTCTGTTACACAAACCTTACCCCAAGGACCCACCTTCCCCGGGCCTGCATTATCCCGGGATGCAGGCAGGGATGGGCTCAGACAGGGCTGCCCGGCAGCGCTTCCTCTCCTCATTCTGCAGGGAGGCATTTTGCAAAGTCACAGCTCGTAATCCGCCAATAATGGGGATTAAAATTACACAACCCATCAGCAGGGCTCGGGGGCGTCATTCAGAGGAGCCACTTTGCTCCTCGGGGACAAACACACCCTGTTTGTCCTCCTCCTCCTGTGCTGTGAGCCTGGGGGAGGCAGATCCCGAAACCCAGCGATCACGGAGTGCTTTATGCTCAAAATGGATCCAATCTCACACACGGGGCATGTTCAAACACCTCTGGGTGCTGTTCTGGTCCCACCCTGAGCATCATTCAGCGCCTGTTTACAGCCCCTGCCAGCACTTCACACCCATGGAGGCACCTCCACCACCCCACTGCCACCTCATCCACATGGATGCAGGGATGGACAGACCGATGATAGCAGCGTTTGCCTCCCTCCCATCCCCACCAGCCTTGACATCATGCACACTCCCCCCAGGAAGGAGGCACAGCCCCACTCAAAGGCTTTGAATTTCCTCAAAAATGATGATTTTAAAAACACACGACCCCTTTAGAGGACACCAGGAGAGCCTCAGTGCCTCGTCCAGCAGGAAGCCAAGCCACGGATACCCCAAATCTGAACCACGGGGCAACATCTATCACCCCTGGCACTGCACCAGCACAATGCAAATCAGTCCTGCAGTGACACAGGAGCTCTCCTAGCTAAGGGGACAGACGGGGGACAGTGGGTGACCCTCACCTGGCCCTCTGGATGAACCTTGCAGCCTCCTCTGTGTAGCGCCTGGCCAGGCTGTCGAGCTCCACGGGCTGCTGGACGATGGTGAGGTTCTCGTAGAGAGGCAGGGCAACCTCTGTGTAACAATCCTTCCTCGCCACCCTGCTGGGAAGAGCCACCCCAGGCTTGTCACCAGAGCAGGAATGGAGCCTGGCTGCTCTCCCAACTTCCAGCAAGCCGAGGAAGGGAGAACAAGAGAGGGGTGCCAATGTCCCCATGGCACAGGGAGCTCCCAGCCTGCACCCTGCAGGGGGAAACTGAACACAGAGTGTGAGGGGAGGTGACCACAGACAGCCAAGGGCAGCCCTCAGGGCTGGGGACACTGCTGCACCTACCTTGCTGTGCCAGCACTGGAACCCCCTGCCCCACTGCTGCAAACACCCACCTGGCTGTGTCAGCACTGGAACCCCTGTGCCACTGCAGCAAACACCCACCTGGCTGTGTCAGCACTGGAACCCCTGCCCCACTGCTGCAAACACCCACCTGGCTGTGCCAGCACTGAACCCCCTGTGCCACTGCTGCAAACACCCACCTGGCTGTGCCAGCACTGAACCCCCTGCCCCACTGCTGCAAACACCCACCTGGCTGTGCCAGCACTGGAACCCCTGTGCCCCACTGCAGCAAACGCCCACCTGGCTGTGCCAGCACTGGAACCCCTGTGCCCCACTGCAGCAAACACCCACCTGGCTGTGCCAGCGCTGAACCCCCCACCCCATACCTGGCAGCAGTGCTGTGCTGTGGGCAGGGTGGGCAGGGTGGCAGGTTGTAGCCAGGGTTGTCTGTGCAGCCCATGTCATGGCTGTAGGGGATCCCAAAGTAGTAGTCGAAGCCTGGGAGGCAAGAGATGGGGTCAGTGGGGTCCAGGTGGCCACAGGACCCTCAGCCCATCCCCTGGCACAGCCCTTACCACGGGAGCTGGGGTGATGGCGGCCGTGGTGTCCCAGGTGCCACTTGCCTGTGTGGAAGCCACAGAATATAATTTCAGAGGTAACACAGCTCTGGCCACCAGCAGCCCTTACCCACGAGGTGCCCACAGTGCTGGGGGCTTTAATCAAGCTACAAGAAAGGCTCCTTGTTTGTGCTGGCTGCAATTCCAGAATGCCATCTATTTTTGCAGAAAACCCAGACAAAATGCATAAGGTACCTCATGCCTGTGCAAAGCGACTGTTTCCAGCCTTAAAAGGCTCTTTCATGTGTTCGTGTTCTGAGCAGACGGCTTCCTCACCCCTCCCCAACAGCCAGCTTCATCCCCTGACCTGCAGCACGCGCTTGCTCCCACCAAACACACTGATCCAAGAGGGAGAACTGCAAAAACCGGGGGGGAACAGAGAAACAGAGGGATTTTCTGCCAGCACAATGTACGCAACAGCAGGAGCTGCAGGTGCAAAGGGTTTGTGCTGGCTGAGGGGGACCCACAGTGACAGGAGGGTGCCCAAAGCCACGGGGTCAGTGGCACTGCCTGTGGTGAGGGATGCAGGATGGCAGAGCTGCCAAGCAGGGCCCTGCTGGCTGAGGAGCACCCAGCACACTCCCAGTGAGGTAAAGCAGTGAAAGATTAAATGGAGAAGTCTGGATTTCCAGCAGCACCATTGAGAAGGAAGATTTTAAGCTTGGCATTGCAAAATCCAAGGGGGATGTGTGAATTATCTCTCGCGTGATCCTTCAGATTTTCCTTTCACTTCCAGCGTTTCACCCAAGCACCTCCTCTGCAAGGGCATCTTCGCCACCCCCTGCCAGCCCCGTGGCACTCTGGGCATTACCTATAGCCCCTGTGCTGTACCCAGCCTCCCTCAGGAGCTCGGCCAGGGTGGTCTCGTTGAGGGGGAGACCCCCAAGTGAGCTGATGGCGAAGTTGTGGGTGACCCCATTGCGCACCCCCAGGCGCCCCGTGAGCAGCGAGGCACGGGATGGGGAGCACGTGGATGCAGCTGAGTGGAAATCCACAAACCTGCAAAATGAAGAGACCCTTCAACTCACAAGATCCTGTGTGCTCTAACACTGCCCTGTCCTTCCCTGCCCCCCTGCACACTCTCCCTTTCGCTCTGGGGACGAGGGTGAGGAGTAGGAGATGAAGGTTCCAGCAGGGATGGATGGACCTGCACCCCAAGGTACCAGGCTCTGGCTGCCCTCTCCCCATGCACCCAAGCTCACACCAATTAAATCCCTTCACCTGCCAGTCCCACAGGGCTGAATTCCCCTGTGCTGCAGGACAGAGTAACCAGGTGAGGGCAGGGAAGGGTGACAGACATTACCTTGTTCCTTCGGCAGCCAACTGATCCAAATGCGGGGTCTCCTTCGTCTCTGCCCAGTTGGCACCCAGATCCCCCCAGCCCACATCATCAGCCAGGATGACGATGAAGTTGGGCTGCCTGCTCACCACGCAGGGAGCCCAGGGTCCCACCAGCACCAGGCTGAGCACCAGCACTGCCCACGGGGACAGGGATGGGGTCCCCATGGTGCCACAGCAGTCTTCCCCAAACTGCCCCTGCTGTGTCCCTGTGGATGCAGCTGAGCTTTCCACGGGCTCTGTCCCTTCCTCAGCTGGTCCCGTGGGGCTGGACGGGGGCTGGGGTCTGGGTTTGCTCCCTTGGCTGCCGACAGAGCTGCGACACCTCCTCCGCCTTTCACACCCAGGCACAGCCGATATTCCCGAAATCGGCGCCAGCAAAGGTGTTATTCTTAGAAGTCAAAAAACACCCTTTGAAGTCACTGTCACCCTATTTATATCTTTCCTTCCTTCCTGGTAAATATCTAATTAGGCACCAAACCGAAGCTGTATTTTCTCCTCCAGGAGCGGGTTCGATCTGCAGCTCCTCTCCCCTCACCGCAGCCAGAGGGAATGTTTGTGTCCAAAAATGGCTCCTTCCCTGCAGGCTCAGCCCCTTGGCCTCTGGGTGGAGAAGAAACTGCTGGGGCTCTGTCAGTCCATCCTTCACCTCGTCACAGCATCCCCTGTACAAGGGAAACAAAATAGTCAGGATGTGGGGAGTGCTCCTGCACCCCAGCCCAGGGCAAAACACCTTCTCCAGACACTGGGGCAAAACACCTTCTCCAGACACTTTGACTTCGAAGTTGTTCTGCTGCCTGGTTCACAATGGCTCGACTGGAAAGGACTGGGAATAACAAGGGTCCTTTTCCTGCACACACTGCTCAGGCTGGGATGGTTCCTGTGCTCCTGCCATCCCGTGCTCCTGCCATCCCCTGCTCCCTCTGGCTTGCCAAGGGCTTTCTCCCGAGTGCTGCAGGGGGCACAGCCCCACAAGGAGAACATACAGGGCCCTGCCTTCATTTGTGACAACTGACAAGTGCCTGAAGTTCATTGTCTAAATTAATTCTGCTCCACTGCTGCCAGAGCAGGGAGCACAGCCTGGCTGCTGGAGGAAGCTGCCCAGAGGTGAAGAGGTGGACTCCATACAAATCCAGAAGACAAAAACCCCCAGGATACCCAGGATTAAACACATCCAGATGCTTAGGGCAGGATTTGGCCTCCAGAGATGGAAAGGTTCAAGGACAAACCCTCCAAAGACCGATGGCAGAGCTCCATGGAGCAGATGGAGCTGTGGAATACAATATCTTGAACACAAAGTGATGTCCAAAGGGGGCTGAAGCTGCAGAGACCTGCCAAAATCCCGCTGGGTCCTGCACCAGGAGCTCTGCACTGGCTGTGGGGATGCTGTGGGGATCTGTGCCAGGGTTGGGGATGGCCAGGACCCAGCTGTCCCCAGTGGGTACCAGCAACCTTGGGGCAGGAACGTGGCATGAGGGATGCGGCTCCCAAGGGATGGCCACACAGCCAAGGAGGACAACATCCATTAACACAGAGAGGGAGAGTAGGGAAGGCAATACTGGGAAACAAAAGAGAAGAACAGGACAGGAGCAGGCAGGAGAGGGAATACGATGAGCCCCATCTGTAGGCCAAGCGGTTTGCAGCTTGCAAAGTAAATTATTTCCAGGTTTTGCTGTTCACATCTTTAAAAGCTTTGGGCTGTCACTTGGATCAGCAGCTCCTGGGCTGTCAGCAGAGCATTGCAGTGATCAGAGATGTGGCTCCATTCATAATTCATAATTCATAGCCCAGAGTGTTAATTTATAAAGCTGGAGGCTCTCAGTACATCAGCTAATGGGGGTGGGATGTGGTGGGTGGTGGGGCTGAGCTGCAGGACGGGGCTCAGCTGTGGGAGAGGCTGCTCAGCCCTGCCCCAACAAAGCCCAAGAGCTCAGGTCCTGTTCTGCACCCCCCTGCATCCCCACAACTCCAACAATCGAGATTAGGTCTCTGGACAGGTTTGATGTCAGCTAAGCTAAGTTGCCTTTACTTTCAAAACAAAAATTCCTTTGCAATTTCCTGGGATTTCTTGATGGATGGGGACTTCAAAGGAGCAGCTCTGCTTGGGTCCAACACCCTCTGCTCAGGGCTGAGCCCAGCTGGGCCAAGTACAGCACAGAACTGAGCCACCAACTTCACAGTGATCAGGGAGAGCTCAGTCCCATCCCAGCCCCATCCCAGTCCCCTGCCTGGGAATCTCCACAACAGAGCAGGATATCACCATGTGCTAGACCTGGGGTTTGGGCAAAAACAAAGCTGCAAACACTTCTCAGTCAGTTGGTGTTCAGTCTTTCTGGGAAGACACACCACCTAATCCTGCCCTCTGGCATCTCTGCTGGCACCCAGCAGCTCCCAGCCCTCCCAGGCTGAGTGTGATGTCTGTGCCAAATCCCAGCCGATCCAAACACCCTTCCAGCAGCACCACCCCAGTCCTGCTGCTGAGGGCTGGCTCTGCACCCCACAGCGTGCTCCAGGGACCCCCCAGCTGCACCTGCAGCCACCCAGAAAAACCCAGCACACCTCAAAGCAGCCGAACCCACAAATTCTGTCCCTTCCATTTACCCTGGGGAGGGATGCCAGGATGACACAGCTAACAAAAACAATCCAAACCATTTTCAAAGGACACTCTCTCCTCCCTAAATTACAGGGAAAGTCATCTGAGGCTGAAATTCACGCATTAGCATCAGACAAAACTTCCTGATCCCTGATGCTCAGAGGGCGTTTGAAGGTGAGGTAGAACACAGCCCGTGGAATGTCCACATCCAGACCACATCCATGAGTGTGAGGCCATCCCTTGGCATCAACTTCTCTGCACTCTGAACCCTCTCTGACCCTTTTCAGCTCAAATTCCCGGGTGAGTCCGGGCTGTGCACGTCCCCCTGGAGGAGGTGGGAGGATAATCCCAGCCCCTGTTCACCACTGCACCAGGACCTGCAGCACCTCTGCTCCCCTCCAGCTTTGCTGCAGCCAGACCCACCCTGAGCTGACCAACCAACTTTCAGCTAATTTTGCAAAAATAAAAATGACTCAGGAGAGATTCCCCGGGCTGCCTATGGCAGGAACATTGCACCTTGCCTTGTGCCAAGCAGGAAATGCTGCACAGGTGGCTACAGCTGGATGAGCTACCTGGGAGGAATCACTCCCAGCATCCAAGGGCTCTGGATAACCGGCGCTGGCAGCGTGCTCCTCAGCTGGACACGGCACACCTGGGCCAAGCAGCACGCACCTTGGACCAGGGGAGGACTGAACAAATAAATAACCTGCCTTTTGCAAGCCAGGCAAGGCAGCTCACAGGAACCTGGAGACGTCCAAACCAGATAAACCAGTTTAGAAAAGCCCCAAAGCCTCTCCAAGCAGGACACCCCGGGCTGCAGCCTCTCTGGGATGTCACTGCTGGCAGTGCCACCGCAGAGGGGTCACCCTCACGGCACTGGCAGTATCTGTCATGTATTTATTACACATTAACCAGAAAGTTTACAAATCTTGGGGCCAGCATGATCATTTTCACATTTTTCACATTCTTTCACATTTTCACGCCTGCCTGGAGAGCAAAGCAGTGGCTGGAGCCCAGAAAAACCTGACGCCCTTTGAAGCACACCCAGCTGTGCTGAGCTACCCCCTGCCAGCTGCCAGGGCTCACAACCCACCCAGACTGTCCCAGCTCTGATCTCCAGCCCAAACCCACCCAGTGGCCCTGCTCAAAGTCCCAGCAGGATCCCCATCCTGGCCACGAGGAGCAGGGAGAAAAGGACACAGCAAGGGATGAGAAATTCAAACCAGAGTGGGTACCTGCTGTTATCCAGCACCACCCCAGGAGCTCCTTGTGCCAGCTGGGGTCAGGGAAGCTGAGGCAGGCAAGCAGAAGTGATGGCTCAGGCTGTGCTGGCCCCACAGCTGCTGAGTGACATGGGATGGGGACATATCCCCATGGTGAGGCTCTTGGTGCTGACCCCAGGGAATGCCCAGCCACAGCCTGGAGGGGATGGATGGCAGGGCAGACAGGCTTTCAGGGGGCAGAAAAATAAATCTATGTTTTGTTTGCAATTTAAGATTACAGAGATTTTGATTTGAGCAGAGAAGGGCAGCAGGTACCTGGTGAGGGGTCTGCCCATGGGGCAGAGGGGCAGGAGCTCAGTGCCCGCCCCTTTGGGCCACCCCAGTGCTGCCATGTTTACCAGCAAAGCTCCATTCCCAGCACAACCATCCTGACAATGCTCTGAACACAGTCAGGACTTTATTCCAGGAAAAAGGTTTTTCTACTGGAATAGTTTATAGTAGTTCTCCTCACAGAATAAGCAGCACCGACAAAAACATACTTCTGCAGATTTACCAGGATTTCTGCCAGCTCCTGGGACAGGAGAATGTTTTTCACCCATCTCACTGCTGGGTCTTTCAGAGAAAACATTTCACATGCCGAGCAGGGCTGGGCAAACCCCAGCAGAATAAATGAGCTGGAAGTCCCTGAGCCATCCGGCAGCTCCGCACAGGGGCCCGCGCTCCCCTGCTCTTCCCAGCCCGCCCTGTTTTCCAGCTCCTGGCTGATTTATGCCCACAGACAGGACGCTTGCTCTGCTTCCCTGTGGATTACAGAGCCCTCAAAAACTCAGCCATGCTGCTGGAGACCCTGGGATGATGAAGAGACACGTCCTGGTGCAAGCGCTGCCAGGCACGGGACGGACCCACAACGGATGTGCCAGGGAAAAGGATCCCAGCGAGGCACAGCCAAGCCAAGCAGCAGGGAAATCTCCCTAAAGTGGGCAAACAATATGGGGGAAAAGGGTTTTACAGTGGGGCTGGGAAGCCCTGGGTTGGAGAGGCTTCAGCTACCATCCCTGTCCCCCCACAGGGCCCCTGCCAGCCCCCATGGCTCCCCAAAGCCTTATTGCTCTTGGAAAGCCCAAAGGAAAGGAATGGCAAGGTGAGGCAGAGACAGATGCAAAGTACTGACAAGAAATACCAAGAAGCAAATCGCTTTGGGTTTTTCATGCCAAAGATATTTGCATTCTTATTTCTGCCCTGGAGGCACAAACCTCTCTTGTTGTCCCACAACCACTGTCGCTACCAGGAACAATTTCAGCATGGGGAGGGCGACCCATTCCCAAGGAAAAGCTTGTATAACGGGATATTGGCTCTGCAAGGCCAGAGGGGTGCTCACCCTTTATCTGTACCCCTGAAAGGCAGGGCAGGGATAAAGGACACCCACCTCAAAGGTTCCCTCAGAGGAAGGGGTTTTCCCGTGGCACAGGGAGATAGGAGGCTCTCAAGGACACATAGGGTGCACTCCCATGGCTGAGTACCCAGATCTCTGATGGATTTCTGATGGATTTCAGAAGGATTTCACCTTGTTCAGGAGGGGACTGTGAAGAGTGAAGCTGCTGAAACTTCCCTGAGAGCACCAGCTCTTGTTGGAAGCAGCAGCTGTTGGGGCAGCATTGCCAAGAGAAACCAGCAGCTGCTTTCCCAAAGTTCCTGAGCAAAAGCAACAATTTGCCTCATTTTGGGGAATCTGGAGAATTTTGCCCCAACTACCTGCTGCCCTTGGCTGTGTTGTCCCACCAGCAATCCCACTGGGGCAAAGGAAGGGAAAAGCAGCAGAGGGGAAAAGCAGCAGAAGGGACTCTGGCCAAACCAAACCCAGCAGCCCTTGCAGTGCAGGAACATTTTAACCTGGGTGCTTTTTCCAGGGGTATGAGCCAGGACCAGCAGGTTCCACATTAACTCAGCGCACTGTGGTGGGGTCCTGGGCCAGCACACGGGGCAGATCCCAGGAGGAGAGGTGAGGAGAGGTGTGGCCACCCACCCACTCTGACCCCTCTGCTGTCCCCTGCAGGCAGAAGTCACTGGCCCACAAGTCACAAAGAACGGTGCAAGATTCCAAATTCTCCTGGCAGCATCCATCTGTGCCCAGCAGAGAACAGGAGCAGGATGCAGCAGTGAGCTGAGGCTGCCAGAGCTCCAAGAAAGTTTGGACAACTCTGTCAAGGACAGTGTGGGATTTTTGGGGTGTCTGTGCAGGGCCAGGGGTTGGATTCAATGATCTCTTCCAGCTCAGGATGTTCTGTGATTTTAGGACAACTGCACCCCTGCTCCCTCCCTCTCCATCCCCGTAGGTGGTGAGTCGGTCTGTCCTGCTTTGCTTGACTCACAAATCCCTACTTTTTAAGCTTCCTACATAAAGGACATGTTTTCCCTTAAAAATGCAACTAAGGCAGTTGGCTTCCCGTAGAAATGCAACCAATGGAAACATCTTCCTCTTAGAATTCAACCAAGGGACAGGTTTTTCCCTAAAAAAGTGCAACTAGGTGAGATGTTTTTCCCTAAAAATGCAACAAAAGGGCACATTTTTCCCTAAAAGTTCAGCTAAAGGAGATTATTTCCCCAAAGAAATACAGCCAAGGAAGATGTTTTCGGGAGATATTTTTCCCGAGGAATGCAACTAAAGGAGATGTTTTCCATAAAAATACAACTAAGGGACAGGTTGGTTTTTTTCAAGGAAAAAAAAAAGCAACTAAGGGAGATGTTTTCCTCTAAAAATAAAACCAAGAGAGATGGTTCCCCCTAAAAATTTAAGCAAGGAAAATGTCCTAAAAATGCAACCAAGGGAGATGGTTTCCCCTAAAATTGCAACAAAATGACCTGGTTTTCCCTAAAGATACAACTAAAGGAGGTGGTTTCCCCTAAAAATACTATCAAGACCAATGCTTTTTCCCTAGAAATGCAACTAAAGGAGATGTTTTGTCCTGAAAAATACAAGTAAGGGGCATATTTCCCCTAACACCGCATCATGCGCAGCACCCAAAGCTCGGAGGGGACAAACACTGTGCCACCCCCAGAACCAGCACCGTGAGTGGGGGGGATTCCCACATCCCACCTGCATCCCA
>VWZS01001738.1:200314-210693 GCA_013397075.1 Rhabdornis inornatus
GGGCCTTGAACGTGGTGGTGCCGAGGAGCCGAGTCTAAAATGGAGGAGGGAAATGCCTCGGTGGTGGCTGCCGGGGACGGCGGCGCGGGGGGAGCGCACGGCCCGAGCCGCAGGTCCGGGCGGGACGGGGCGGCACATGGGGCGGTAGCCCATGGCCACCGCTCGGTGCCAGCCCGGGGCAGCTGCGGGGACCCAGCGCCACCCGGGGCTGACCCTGCGCTGTGTCCCGCGGTGGCTACTCTGGCACTGGCACTCACCACGCGGCTGTGGCGGTGACCCCGGCACTGTCCCCCCCCTGCAGGTGTGGCGGTGACCCCGGCACTGTCCCCCCCCTGCAGGTGTGGCGGTGACCCCGGCACTGTCCCCCTGCGCAGGTGTGGCGGTGACCATGGCACANACTGTCCCCCCCCTGCAGGTGTGGCGGTGACCCCGGCACTGTCCCCCTGCGCAGGTGTGGCGGTGACCATGGCACAGTGGACCCCCCTGCAGGTGTGGCGGTGAGCCCAGGACAGACCCCCAGTGCAGGTGATCCTGTCACTGTCCCCCTGCACAGCTGTGGTGGTGCAGTGGCCTCGGCTCAGTGCTCCCCCCATGCAGGTGTGACAGTGGCCCCGGCAGTGTCCCCCTGCACAGGTGTGGTGCTGACTCTGGCACAGCAGACTCCCGTACAGGTGTGGCAGTGAGCCCAGGACTGTAACCCTGACATTGTCCCCCCTGTGGGGGTGTGGCAATGACCCCAGCGCAGTGTCCTCTCCCTGACTGGGACACCGGCCCTGTGCAGTGGTGGCAGTGCTGGGGAGCTCCATGTGGGACCAAAGCCACCCCCAGAGCCCCCAGGTGACAGGGGGCAGGGCTGAGGACACCCACCCCATGCCTTATGGGGTGATCCCATCCAGCCCCCCCTGCCCTGGGGGGTGGCAGTGGTGCCAAGGGCTGCAGGGGAGCTGGTGGCAGCGGGGGTGTCCCCACCCCCTGTTTTGAGGTGTGGACAGCCCAGAGCTGCCATTTTGGGGACAGCTAGGCTGGGGAGGATGGGTGCCCCGGGGTGCCTGCAGCTCCACCAGCCCAGCCCGCGCTGGGTTCCGCGGTGGATCTTTCACGAACTGCATCCATCCGCCCCCATGCACCGACACACAGATGACAGCTCCCAGCTCCGGGGCTTGGCTGCTGGGAACAGCTCGCCCGGCTGCTGAGCCGGGAGTTTCTGCTGCTGGGCTCAGGAAGGAGCCCACAGAGGGACAGAGGCAGAAACATCAGCCCAACTCCCACACCTAATCCCTCACAGCAGCACAGGGTCCGACTCACGGCGCCTTAGGGGTGCTACAGCTCCCAGGCTGTGCCTCTTCCAGCAAAATTCAGCTTAAAATAATGCCTGGCTCCCTCTCCCCTCTTCTCCCAGATCCAAAATGACGGTCAAAGCTGTAAAGATGCCGTGCACCTCTGCAAACGTTTATACTAAAGTGCCTGACGGAGGATGGGGCTGGACAGTCGCTTTTGCGTTCTTTGTTGTGGAAGCCCTGACATACGGCATCATAAAATCATTTGGAGTCTTCTTTAACGACCTGATGGAAAGCTTTGACGAAACCAACAGCAGGATATCCTGGATAATATCCATATGTGTGTTTGTACAGACCTTCACAGGTAAGAGGAGCAGGCACTCAGTGCAGGTGCAAGGGGCAGTGGTGCTGCTGACTCAGCATGCAAGGACCTGGCACCTGTGACTTTCGTGCCTCTAATGGCTCCATTATAAATTAAATCACAGCCATAAAGCCCAGAGGCTGCTCCTCAAGTGCCAAGAAATGTCTGTCTTAGCCTGGCAGTCCCAACTTGTGTCCGTGGGTGGAGCAGGGACGTGGTCCGACCCAGTCATTCAGGTCTCACCAGCAAGGGGCAAAAAACAGAGTTTTCAAACCTAAGACAGAGTTTCTTTCCCCCCTCCATTTTCAAGCCTTTTCACTCTGCAGTAAAAAGGATTAGAAATAATTTGAGCCTTGCTGAAATCCAGTGGTGTCTGAGCATGTGGCTGGAGATTTGTCCCAGGCTTCCACGTGCTCGTCTTAAAGTCTGTTCTGGTGATTTTTTAGCATGTCCTAAATGCTGTGAGCTGTGCAGTGCTCCGAGGGTGGCTCCAGGGTGATGCTGTGCTGTGCAGGGAGGTGGCACCTCGCGGGGACCCGGGCAGAAGCACGACAAGAGCCTCTGCAGGAGATGGTGGCTGTGAAGTTGTTGAGGTGGGTGTTGACCACGGCTCTCTCCCTCTCCAGCTCCTCTGTCCACGGTCCTCAGCAACCGCTTCGGCCACCGCCTGGTGGTGATGGCCGGGGGGCTGCTGGTCAGTGCTGGCATGGTCATCGCGTCCTTCGCCCGCAGCGTGGTGGACATGTACGTCACCATCGGCATCGTCTCCGGTGAGTGCCCGTCCTGCCCCCTGCCTGCCACACGCTGCGCTCCCTCCTGCCAGCCACAGGGTGTGCTTGGTGCTGCTGCCCCTCCTGAGCTGATCCCACAGCAGGGATGAGCCCCAGGCTTGGCTTTCTGCCCTGTCCCAGCCCGGGCACCACCCTGGAGTCAGCCCTGTGCTCACACCGGGCACTTCTGATGGACTGGGATCACTGGGGAAGCCAAAGCCCTGCCTGGGATCAAATCCTCTAACACTCTCTCTGTCTCTGGTTTCTTCTCCTGCTACTTTCCCCCTCTCTAGCCTGGCCTGGGCATCCTGTTCATGTCTATGGCCAGGAGCTTGCCTTGCTTAGGGGAACAGTTGCTACAGGCTCAAATACTTTAAGCAGATGAGGTCCTCAAAGTGGACCCCACTGGCTCTTTGGGAGCAGAAAGCATTATCTAGTAGGTTTGGGAGGCTGGGTCTCTTGGTTTGGGTTTTTACTTTCCTTTTTTATTTTTATTTTTTCTTTCCCCCCTCCAATTTACAAAAAAATAACATTCTGGTTTCCCCAATGATTTTCTTCCAGGGTGACTTGCTGAGTTGGCCGAAATGATACTGTAATGACCACCGGGAAAGCTGACTTAACGTGTTCTTGCATCGGTGTTTCCCCCTCCTTTACTTGTTGTTATGGCAATTTTTGGCATTTATTCACAGGCCTGGGATACTGCCTCTCCTTCCTTCCGACTGTCACCATTTTATCACAGTATTTTGACAAAAGGCGCTCACTGGTCACAGCGGTGGCATCGACAGGGGAATGTTTCGCTGTCTTCTCCTTCGCACCAGGTACGGTGCCCACGTGCCAAAGCCACAAAGCTGCTGCCATCCTTTCCCCGGGCAAACAGCCAGAGGCCAAGTCGGTGCCCACGAGTGGTGGCTCACATGCCCGTGGCACCCAGCAGGCAGAGTGACAAGCAGTCCTGGGGACGGGTGTGACACTGCCTGAGCCCCCCCAGTGCCAAGTGCCAGCGCAGGACATGCCTGGCTGATACGCAGCCCGCCGGCCTCCCTATATAGATCTGGCAGGCTAAAAATAAGCCCGAGAAACTTCAGCTATTTAAAACACACACAGTGCACAGAACTGCTCCTAAAGGTTACTGGGCTTGTGTTCAGCATGGACTGCCAAAGTGCTCCAGCCTTTTGGGGACCTGTCCCCAGGCGTCACAGCCCTGTCACCTCCTGCCCTTGGAGGTTTATGTGGTCTGCTGTGCTCTGGGCTAATACCCACTGCAAAGCTGCTTTGGGTGCAAATGAAGGCTGGTAATTAAGCAGTGACGTGCACCTTTGAGCAGAACTAAGAGACTTCCTCTGCTAGTTGGTTTCAGGGTGGGGGCAGCTGAGAAAGGAAACTCAAGCATTGAGTTTGTTCTCCTTCACTAAAAACAACGCCCCCTTTGTCCCTAAACTTGCTGAGACCTCAAAAGAGGCTACCTAGAGGGTGGCGTCTGCTAGCCAGGTGGTAAACACAGCTTTTAGCTTCTGTGTGCTGCAGCAGAGGAGAGGAATGTGGGTGCCAGACCCCTGGGTAGGAGGGATCCCTGCTCAGCCTTTTTGAGAGGTGCCTGAACCCTCCAGTGGCAAATCTCCAGTCTCTTCCCTAGCTGTAAATTCAATTCCTTGGTGTAACTAACAGCTTTCCCAGTTACACTTCTCCTCTCCCCTCAGCAATCACGGCCCTGAAGGAGCAGATTGGCTGGAGGTACAGCATGCTTTCTGTCGGGGTGCTGCAGCTCAGCATCACCGCCTGCGGATCGCTGCTGCGCCCCATCGTCATCAGAGAGCAGGAAGAAGTGAAAGCACAGCCTGCAGAGGAGTCCACGGAGACAAAGTACATGCTTGAAAACGAGCAAACATGCACCTCAATAGAGTCCATAGACTCAGGAGTCGATATAACTACCTCACCCAGCAATGTGCCTGGAAAAACCAAAGCAGAGCCGAAAAGTGAAGAACCAAAGCAACACGGACAGAATCCCGTAGAAAATAACAGCACCCCTCCAGAACCAAAAACCAAACTACTGGACTTCTCTGTGATGAGAGACTATAGCTTTATCTGTTATGCATTCTTTGGCCTGTTTGCAACCTTGGGCTTCTTCGCTCCCTCCCTCTACATCATCCCCCTGAGCCGCAGCCTGGGCATCAGCAAAGACCACTCTGCCTACATCCTGTCAGCCATGGCCATCGCCGAGGTCTTTGGCAGGATTTTTGCAGGCTGGGTTCTCAACAAGAAGCCGATCCGCAAGATCTACATCGAGCTCATCTGCGTCATCCTGCTGTCGGTAGCGTTGGTTGCCTTCCCTTTCGCCTCTGGATTCTGGGGCTTGATGATATGTAGCGTTTATTTTGGGTTCATGCTCGGCACTGTGGCGGGCACACATATTCCCCTCCTGGCTGAGGACGACGTGGTTGGCATCGAGAGGATGTCCTCTGCAGCTGGAGTCTACGTCTTCATTCAAAGCTTAGCTGGGTTGGCTGGACCACCCCTTGCAGGTAACACAAACTTGGGTCTTGATTTTGTTGTGGAGATGTTTGGCAGCTGTTGGTGCTGATCTCTGTCTAGAAAGTATTCTGGCAGCACTAATCACAGCACTCCCCTAAAATCCCTGCAAACACTACTGGGAGTCTCCCAGAGCCAGAAGACTGCAATGCAGCTCTGCAGAGTCCCACGGATGAGGCACTGAGGAACCTCAGAGGGAAGGGAAATACTGCAGTGCTACCCTGCTCCTGTTAGAAACCCAAACCTGGCATCACTTCAGGCACAAGCAGAGGCGAAACCCTCGCTGTGCCTGCGCCACGCACTGCAGGAAGGTGAAGTCTGGCACAACAAACAGATGCCTGCTGCATCTCAGGCTCAGCATCCCTGCGGTGCCCAGGGGCTTCTGACTCCCCTGAAGATGACACTGTGTACCCCAGAACACAATGGGTTTACTTTTCTAACGTGGCATCACATTGTCACCGAGTTTTGCGTGCAGATGAAATGCAGATTAAAACCCTCCAGGAGGGCAGGGCAGGGCAGGGGGGGAGAGGGCTGTGGCTAACTGCTGTAAATGTTTTTTCTAGGTGTCTTAGTGGATACGACAAAGAACTACAGCTCAGCCTTCTACTCCTGTGCTGCTGGCATGGTCCTGGGGGCCATGTTTCTGGCCCTGGTGAGGCCGTGCAAGACTGGGCTGTGCCACCACCACCACCAACAGCAGCAGCAGCAGCAGCAGGTGGAGGAGAGCACGGCGGGGCCACCACCAGAACTACCAGATGACTTTATAGACATGGATATTGGAAAAGCAGAAAATTCAGGAAAAGGCTCCGACAGCGTGGTATAAAAAATCCTGTTCCTTCTCCATCTAATGTACTCAGTGTAAGGCTGGGGGAAATGTCAGCTCTGCTCCACGTTTTAAAACTCCATTCTAAAGGGAATGTGAAATTTTAAATGTGAACAGTTGCTACCAACAATTTTTTTTTTAAATATTAGACAGAACTTTTTTAACCAACAACGGAAAGCTCCATAGAAAATACGGATAGTCACGTAAGAACAACTTCTTTCTAGCATGAAGATGTGATGCACACTTGCTTTCCTGATAACAAGCATAGGTAAAGTTCCAACTGATCCCATCAATACTGACAACAGCAACAGCAGAAGCAGCTCAGCCTCTGACTGTCAGCCATCACCTACCACAAATTCCACACAGACCCAATGATATGAACTGGAGCATTTCATACACCACCAGTAGCCAACTGAATCTTCTTCTGGAGGGATACAGACTCACTTTTTAGCTTGGAGGAGGAGGAGGCTAGGCTAGGTAGCTGACAATTAGAAACCATTGCTAATGATCTTAACTTGAATGTCACAAATGCTGGGAAATCAAAGGCTCCCTGTGTCTTTATGGCCAGTTGTTACTGCACATATTTCATAAGATCATTTTTCTTCTCCTGACTGGGATCCTTAGAACTGTTTTCTGTCAATAGTCAGACCTGATGTACTGTTTCTAATTTAACTAGTATTTATTAATTTATTCTGAGATTGTTAAAGGAGGTTAGCTTAAATAACTGGAGAGGAAAAATGATCTTCTGCATAACGGAAAGCTGTCTTTACATCAATCTCTTCAATGCCTATCTTGTATTGCTTGTGAAATTGTTGGGAAAATTACTCCTACAGCATAAAGTGTAGCTGTTTTTAATAGGTAAGTCTTAAGTAACCCAGTTATTAAAAAAAAACAAAACAAAAACAAGTAACTACAGATCCAGCATCTCTTTCCATGGAAAAAGGCTCAGCTGGTGCCACGGACCTGGCACAGCTGCCAGAACCAGCCCACCCCACAGGGAGGATTTGGCCCAGGATGTCTTAATGTACCCAAAACCTCGGCTCACAGGTGCACAAGGAAATCTCTGCTGCAGCCCCAGCTGCCTGTGGCCCCCCCAGGACCTTCCCCTCTCACTGCTCCCCATCCCTGCCAGCCACGGGGTGCTGGGGCTGAGCTGCACCCCCTTCCCCAGCTCTCCCCTCAAGTCAGCAAGGGGCTTTTTTATTTTTTGCTGCTGACTTCAGTGAGAAATGAAGTGGAGCCTGTGCACGAAGGGAAGGATAAAAGACAACATTTGAGCTGTTAATTTAGTCTTAACAGGAGAGATTCCTGCTCACAGTGGCACGAGCTTGCTTACCCCACCTATATGCATCTTCTCGCCTCTAGGCAACTCAGGGGGACAAATCAAACAAGTCTGTTCTGGTTTGGGGGGAAAAAAAAAACCCCAAACCACCATTTCTGTGTACTTAAGTGGAAGTGTCATCATCCATTAACTGCTACGCTGACCTGTCTGTGTTTTACCAGCCATAGAAACGTGGGACAATCTGCAAAAGAAAAAAGAACAACCTCTTTTTTGGGAAGGTGCTTGATTTGTTTTTTCTGTCTTAGATGTCAAAAAAAAAAATTAAAAAAGAAGAAAAAAAAAAAGAAACAGGCACTCTTGCAACCAAGTGGCTGGAGCAATTCATCCTCACTGCCCGGGACCTGCGGTCTCGTGTCCTTCCTCTGCCTCAGCACTTTATCACGGCCAGCAGAACCTCGCTGCGTTGCACCCAGGACTGGAAGATCCCTTACAGAGAACTAGAGTTGTGTGAACCAGTGATCAGTGAACAAATTACCACGTTGCATTACGATGTACTCTTAATTTATTGTTAATTTATGATACTTCAAGCGTTTTTTGGTAAATGTTCTGTAGCCTATCCTTGTAAGGTTATTGAAGTCTTTGTGATACGAGACCTCACTACAGCACTTTGCTATTACAACTGCTTGGAAGTGGAATAAGGCCTCCAGGTTTTGCGTGTGTGTGGAAGCTCCCTGTTCTGCAGATCCGCGAGGTTCTACTGTATTTAGTTTGGTTTTTTTTTATTTTAACCAAGTTTCCAATACAGATCCAATACTGCGTTTGTCACTGACCTCACAGTCCATTTCTGTTCCTGTCTGCGTGGCAGCACGAGCAGGGGAGCGAGTGGTGAGTGTGTGTGTGTGAGGGCACAGCACAAGCAGGATTTACTGATTTGTTTGTAACGTTACTGAGGTGACTCTGGAAATACTCTTAAACACTGAGATTTGCAATAAACTTTTTCTTTTTTTGGGGTTTTTTTTCTCCCCTCTTTTTTCCCCCCTTTTTTTTTTTTTTTTTTTTTTTTTTTTTTTGTAATAAACACGGTGAAGAAACTTCTCCTCTCCCTCTTCTCCATCCCTGGGTTTATTGTGGGAAGCTGTCACATGCCACTCCTCCAGCCTGAAGTGGCTTTCCCTGCAAGTTGGGCAATCCCAGCTCTTTAAAATGAGCTGCCTGCAAGCTGTGGATTAGTGCTGACCTCAAGGGTGCTCTTGTAAACCCTCACCCCGGGAGCCCTGATTAGAGGGAGCCTTTTCTTCTCCTGAGTGGTGCCTGAGCTGGTGGCACTTGGGAGCGTTCCCCTCGTGTCTTCCTGGAGCACGCAATCATGTAATTATTTTTATCATCGCTGAATTGCTGAATACTTCCTCCGTGCCAGGCTGAGCAACTCGTGTATCAGAAAAATCCACTTTAAAAAAAAAGAAAAAAAAGCCACTAAATAGCAGATTAGAGCAATTTTCTCTCCCTCAAACCTAATTTCTTGATACGCCCTTCCCCGCTCACCCTGCCCAGCGTGCCCAAACCCTACAAGCAGCAGTGCTGCCACGTCCCAAATACCCCTGCATGCATTAGGATTGCAAATGCTCTGCTTGCTGAGGGAATCATCACGACACTGATGTGTGTGTTGAGAACAAGCTGTTTCCATTCTGGTTGCAAAAGTCCCGGAGCAGAGGTGAGCCCTGCATGCAAGCAGAGCAGGCTTGAACGCCAGCACCAAAGTCCAGGGAAGATAATCTGCCTCCAAATTCCACTCTGGCTGGTTTACAGCAGTGAACAAACATTATTTGCAACAGTTTCCTCAAAAAAAACTCCCCGCCAAAAAAAGGCATTACAAAGCCTGCACACAGTTCACATAAATAAAAGCACATTTAACTGGAGCACTATCGGATATCTCCCTGCACAGAGAGATTTTAAAGAGTCGTTTTTCCCACCTGGTTTAAATTAATTGCCTGTGACTTTCTCTGTTATCCTGGTACAAAGGCATTAAAGCCAGAACAAAATAGGATAAGGACATATTTATCCAGTAGCACTGTACATCTATTTAGCAGCACAGTAAACAGGAGAATATGGGGCAGGACGTGCCTCAGCAATCCTCGGTATTCCTCTCCAAAGAGGTTGTATAAACTCTTGTAGTCAATGAGGCCAGTGCTGGCCAAATGTAAATAGAGGAAATTACACAAGGTCAGCTTGCAAGAGGCCAGGAGCCCTCAGACCATAGGTATCTGTCCTTGCTGAAGCAGAAAAGAAGCTGCACTGTGGGGCTTTGTTTGTTGTTTCGGGGACTTTAAAAAAATAAAAAAAAAACCAACTAAAAACAAAAACAACAACACAGAACCAACCAAACAAAAAAGACAAAGCCATTTTTCCACTTGAAACTAAAAGGAAGGGGAACCTCTTGTTCTTTTCCACTTATTTCAACAAGATGACACCAGGTTCTTAAAGGGGACAAATGAGTCCTTGCAGATAGCCAAACTGGGCTTGGAAAGAAAGCAAAGTAGGTGCTTACAAAACAGCTTGAATGTTTTAACGCTGTCCCCTCAGATGTTACTTGTTACCATCTGAGATCATCGTGTTCCAGCTGCCTGTAGTAAACATGACCTGAATTCTCACAGCCATGCAAGCCCAGCAGCAGCCTGCCCTCCGCAGCTCCTTCCTCCTCAAAACTCACCCTGAAGATGCTTCACAGGTCGGGTTTGGGAAAAGCCTGGGGTTTGGGAAAAGCCTGGGGTTTGGGAAAGCATCCTTCTGAACTTCTGGCTCGGTTTGAAGGCAGAGGGAGCAAGCACTGCTTGTCCAGAGGGGTTGTTTTACACACGATGGCCATGCTAAAAGGCAGGACTCTGCAGGAAGAAATTCAGGAAGAATTTCTCCATGGAAAGGGTGGTCAGGCATGGGGAGGGGCAACCCAGGGAAATTTGGAGTGCCCATCCCTGGAGTTGTCCAAGGAATGCCAGGACGTGGCACTCTGAGCTCTGGTTTAGTTGGTAAGGTGATGTTTGATCAAAGGTTGGACTCGATTTTGGACATCTTTTCCAACCTTAATGATTCCATGGTTCCCACTGGACACACACAGGGAAGGCTCCTGGGCATCCCCAGCTGCTGCTGGTCCCCAAAGCTGGCTGGCAGCCACAGATCCAGCCCTCCTCCTCTGGACATCGTGGCAGAGAACCACGGAGTTTTCCCCTCCCCACTCCCATTCCCATGGACTTTTACTTGCTAGATTTGCAAATCCACGGCCACACTAGCACAAAGCTTGCTCTGCAAATTGCACTAAGTCATCTAATAAATCAAATACAATCCC
>VWZS01001738.1:210716-258804 GCA_013397075.1 Rhabdornis inornatus
CCACTGCAGTCGTCGAGCTCCAGTTACAACAATTTGTGGTAAAATATTACTCACCAGCACTTTGGCCTGTGTGAGCAGCTCTGCCTCGGAACAGACAGCCCTTAAATCACAGCTTTGTCACAGAAGCCACAAGCATAACCAAAAGTCTCATTACACGCAGACGCTCTGAGGAGAAGGCCAAGGAGACAATAGTTCCCCTCGCTTCCCTTTGTCAGAGCTTTCATTAATGTTGTGAAGGCTTTTTCTGCTTCATCCACTGCTGGGTGCTGGCCACAGGCAGGCTGGCAGAGGGGCAGCCCAAACCAGCCCCAGAGAGCCTGGGAGCAGCGAGGTGGGGTCAGTGGGGTGCTGAGCATCACCCTGTGCTCCTGCTCCAGCACACTGCCCCCCAGCAGGGCTGGTACCTCCCTTCTGCCTCTCTGCTCCACTGGTTCACTTTAATCCCCACCAGTCTGGGCTTGGGCTATGGGAAGTTATCACAATTAGGGATTTCAGCCACCTCTGGGTTTTTGCCTTTTGCTGTGATGCAACAGGTATTTTTATTTTTCAAGTGTTGCAAAATGAGACAAAGACCCAGATTCTGCCATGAAGAGCAAAGGCTGTTTGTGAAGTTATACCTGGGGCTTGAGGATGGCAGGGGACAGGTCCAGCACTGCTGGGGTGGGGGGTTTTCCATTCCCACTGCTGCCCATGCACAGGCTCAGGGGGATGCTCCTTCTCCTAAATCCTGCTGAGCATCCTCCCAGCCACAGTCCTGGGATGGAGGGAACAGCCCAGCTCCCGTCACTGTGCCCTGACCCCCTCACTCCACTTCCTAAATGGCAGGGGAGGTCTCCCTCAGTGGGTATAATTAACATATCTTAATATATACTTATATAATACCACTTAATATATACCCACTGGAAATTAATGACCAAATCATGCAGCGATGGACGAGGATTCACAGAAAGGTCCAATCCTGACACTGGGACAAACCTGCCACTGGAGCCCTTTATCAGTCACACAGCCCTGTGGCTGCCCAAACCCCTCCTCTCACAGGTCCCTGTCCCCGCTTCCCCTGCTGGCAGTGACCATCCCATGGCTCTGTGTCCCGGCCAGAGCCAGCCCTGGCAGCCGGATGTGGCTGCAGGACGGGATAGATCCCAGTGGCTGCAGGACGGGATGGATCCCCGGGGCTGTGGGACGGGATGGATCCCCGGGGCTGCGGGACGGGATGGATCCCCGGGGCTGCGGGACGGGATGGATCCCCGGGGCTGCGGGACGGGATGAATCCCCGTGGATGCGGGACTGAAACCCTGCGGATGCAGGACGGGATGTGCCTCTGCTGCTCCTACAAAAGCAGTGCAGGGGGACAAGCCAGCCTTTGCCAAGCTGGGAAACTGGGAACAGGGAGCCACAGCTTGAAGAGGAACCCCAGAAGAGCCATCTCCTTCCCACAGGCTGCCCTGAAATCACTCCCTTCCCCTGCTCGTGCTGCCAGCCCCGAGCTCCCCATCCCTGCACCCAGCACAGCCCCGGGCACTCGCTGTGTCAGCCTCATCCTCACCCCCAGGGCAGCTCCGCAGCCTTATCAGCCCTGGGCAGGCACAGCCCTGCCCTGTGCCGGGGCTATCAGGGCTCACAGACCCTGCTGGACTGGGACAAACTCTTTTCTGCCCAGAACCAGCTGCTCATAGCCCAGGGCTCTGCTGTGCCCACGCAGAAACCTCCCAGCTGCATCCACAGAGACCCACTGGCCCTGCACAGTTCCCCCTTCTCAGGCACTCAGCAATTCCCCACCCAGATGCAAAAACACATTAAACAAACTGTACCTTGCAAAGGGTCTGCAGGCACAAAGGGGATTTCTCTGTTTCTTCTCCCATTTGCTGCCCTTCTCCTCCTGCCTCCACTGACAGAGGTCAGAGCTTTCCCAGCTTTGGCCAATATCACAAAACCCAGCAGGTGAACCCGCTCCCCCATCAGCACTTACAGCAAACCCTGGTGCAAACAGATCACCCAAGTCATTAAACACAAATTAAACCCCTCAAGCTTTAGTTCATGAAGTGTTTTCATGGAAATAACCCCAGTCCTCCCCAGAGCTACACGGGCAGCGTCACATCTCAAAGGTTTTTGTTCAACCTCCTTTGCACAGCTTTGAGTGAGTCAAGAATTCCAACCTCAGTGTTTGTCTTCAAGGATGAGACACTGACCCTGCAGCCTGACCTACCTGTGGAGTTCTCCTTGGTTAAAAGCCCCTCGAGCACAGCAGAGAGGCCAAACTGCTCAGTTTGTAAAGTGGGAACTGGACATAAACCTTGTATCCACGTCAAATTCTACTTTGTTGACCAAGGAAACGAGAGCAGTAAATATTAAAGTGCATAAGTCTTTCAATTTCTAAAAGAGTAATTTTTAAAATGCATATAGATGCACTCTGGTGTGGACTTGTAAAAGCAAAATTCACATGCTCTAGAGGAGTTAATTGCTCACAGTATGTGAGGGTAGGAAGGGAGAGCAAAAGCAGATCTGTAAAGCTGAGAGCAAAAATTAGCCCTGAAAATTGTGCACAGTGGGAAATGTGCCCCATCAGACTGATTTGGGGCCCAGGTACAGGGGAGTCAATTTGCCAGCACAGAGCAGGAAGTGTCCTACCTGGGAGAGGTAAAGAACGGAAACCTGCCCAAATCCTGGTTACAGTAATTACAAATAACATCCTGACACAGGAAATTAAATCTCTCACACAAAGCACCCATTAAAAATGTGAACCTGATTAAAAAAATAAATAAAAAAAAAAGAGAGAGAAACTATGTAAATAACCTGGATTAAATTCAAAGCATTTTCTCTTGAACGTTGTGAAATATCTTAGATGCAACCAGACATGTCTGCCCTCCCTGGAGCCCATGCTCTGGGCAGATCCCACAGCACACCCCAGACTCAATTTAGGAGCGTTCAAGAGTGATGAAGACAAACATTCCTGGATGCAGGCAGCTCCAGCACAGACCAAATACTGAGCATCATGCTAGCAACCAGCGTCAGCCAAGAGATACAAACATTAGCTTTCCAGAGAAGAATTTTTAGTGCACTGGTAGCTCCCTGTCGGACAGCAAATTTTAAAATAGTCCATAGTAAATGGCAGAGAGTAACCCTTTAAATACACAAAGTTTTCTGCATATATTATACTTCAATCCTGCAGCAGCACCTTGAGGTATTTTAATAACCTCTCATGGTTCTCCTTGAACACTTGTAGGGGTTGGGGTGAACACATTTGGGGTTCCTGCCACTGCTTCATTATCATCTCTGTGCAGTCCTTGATAATAAAGTTTTCAAGTTGTTACACACAAAATGAAAATGAAAGGAGAAAGCTGAAAGATTTTAATCTTCATGTTGAAAGACCAAAGTAAAATCCTTCTCTCTCCTGCCTGCATCCTGCTTCTTGTGTCTGAACACAATAGTTAACACTGGTGAGAAGTTTTCAAGCCTCTGAGCAATACAACCCTTCTCCTCTTTCCCCAAATACCCTCTGTAACACCTGCTTCTACTTAGCAAAACAAATAAACAGTCACTAACCACAAGTGTAACTCTCTACCACTGACATTTCTTTGCATGTCTCAGACCACAGCTTCCTTTGGAAACCCTGAACTTTTGTGTTTCTACAGTTTTAATGTCTGTAAGGCCGTAGAAAGACGAGAAAAACAAGCAAACACACACAGGCAGAAGCTGGTGGTATCTACAGCAACAGAGACACAAACCCAGGCAGGGGTTGTGAAATGCATCCTGCGAGGAAGTCAGAGGCCGGGGCTGGCTGATGGGGGTGGAATCCAGGCTCAGGTGTGAGGGGGTGGTTCCCAGGCACAGGTGACACCAGCAGGGGCCAGGCAACTGCTCCCAGGGCCCAGCAGGTCTGGGACAAGCACACATCCAGCCAGGGATGAGGCTCCAGGAATGCAGAGTGGCCAAAAGCCTGCCCAGAGTATCCTGCTGGTCCCACTCTGCCACAGGACACCCTCAGGAACCTTGGGAATGATGAAGCTGTCAGCTCTGAGGTGTGCTCCTCACACCATGGCACAGGTTTCTGCAGGCCAGGGGCTGGGCTTGCACTGGGTGCCACCAGCACAGCCCCAGAAGGGAGGAAGGAAGAGGTTGGGTGCACCCCGTGTGACTGCCCAGGCTCCCTGCCCTGGCTTTTCTGTCACATTGGAGCCAGTGGCAGCCTCAAGCTTGCTGTGCCAGGGGGGATCAGGCTGGATATCGGGAAAGGTTCTTCCCCCAGATGGTGCTGGGCACTTCCCAGGCTCCCCAGAGAATGGGCACAGCCCTGAGGAGCTCCAGGAGAGTTTGGACAGCGCTGCCAGGGTGGGGTTGTTGGGGTGTCTGAGCTGGACTTGGATGATCCTTGTGGTCCCCTTCCCACTTAGGATATTCTATTCTATTCTATTCTATTCTATTCTATTCTATTCTATTCTATTCTATTCTATTCTATTCTATTCTATTCTATTCTATTCTATTCTATTCTATTCTATTCTATTCTATTCTATTCTATTCTATTCTATTCTATTCTATTCTATTCTATTCTATTCTATTCTATTCTATTCTATTCTATTCTATTCTATTCTATTCTATTCTATTCTATTCTATTCTATTCTATTCTATTCTATTCTATTCTATTCTATTCTATTCTATTCTATTCTATTCTATTCTATTCTATTCTATTCTATTCTATTCTATTCTATTCTATTCTATTCTATTCTATTCTATTCTATTCTATTCTATTCTATTCTATTCTATTCTATTCTATTCTATTCTATTCTATTCTATTCTATTCTATTCTATTCTATTCTATTCTATTCTATTCTATTCTATTCTATTCTATTCTATTCTATTCTATTCTATTCTATTCTATTCTATTCTATTCTATTCTATTCTATTCTATTCTATTCTATTCTATTCTATTCTATTCTATTCTATTCTATTCTATTCTATTCTATTCTATTCTATTCTATTCTATTCTATTCTATTCTATTCTATTCTATTCTATTCTATTCTATTCTATTCTATTCTATTCTATTCTATTTTCTATGCCATGCCATGCCATGCCATGCCATGCCATGCCATGCCGGCTCCAAGGACACCAGTCCCACTCCCACAGGTGGCTGCAGCCCTGCATCCCAGCTTGCCTCCCCCGGCCGTGACGGGGAGCGGAACAATTCCCGATTCCCCGAGTCAGGGAGGGACAAAGAGCCGGGGTTAGGGAATCCATGGCCACCCGCGTGTCCATCGCCTGCGCCGCTCACAGCTGAGTGCGGGGCGCGCTGGGCTCGCACCTGCGGCGATGCAGAGGGACCGGCGAGACGGGGAAGGCCGGGGGAAGGTGCCCGTGTCCCCTTCGTGTCCCCTCGGTGTCCTCTCCCTGTGTCTCCTCTCCGTGTCCCCTCCGTGTCCCCTCGGTGTCCCCTCCATGTGCTCTGCCCGTGTCCCCTCTCCGTGTCCCCTCCCTGTCCCCAGCCCGTGTCCCCTCGGTGTCCTCTCCCTGTGTCTCCTCTCCGTGTCCCCTCCGTGTCCCCTCGGTGTCCCCTCCATGTGCTCTGCCCGTGTCCCCTCTCCGTGTCCCCTCCCTGTCCCCAGCCCGTGNGGCTGCGCGGCCCGCGCGCGCCCCCTGCCGGCCCCCCCAGGGACTGCGGGACAGGGACACGTGCGACATGGGGACAGGGACAGGCTGGACATAAGGACAGGGACAGGGACAGGCAGGGACATGGGGACACGGACAGCGACAGGAACAGGAACAGGAGGGACATAGGGGCAGGGACAGGAGGGACATGAGGACACGGACAGGGACATGGGGACAGTGACAGGAGGGACAAGGGGACACGGGACAGAAACACGGGGACAGGGACAGACATGACGGGGGCAGGCGGGGACATGGGGACACGAGACAGGAACACACTGGACAGGGACAGACGGAACGGGGACAGGCGGGGACAAGGGGACACGAGACAGGAACATGAGGACAGGAACAGACTGGACGGGGACAGGAGGGACGTGGGACAGGCAGGGACATGGGGACACAGGGGACAGGAGCACACCGGACAGGGACAGGCGGGATGAGGACACACGGGATAGAGACGGGCAGGACAGGGACAGGAGGGATAGGGGCACACGGGATGGGGACAGGCAGGATGGGACATACAGGATAGAGACACGCGAGATGGGGACAGGCGGGACAGGGACACACGGGACAGGGACACGCAAGACGGGGACAGATGGGACTGAGGACACGTGGGACTGGGACATACGGGATGGGGACACGCAGGATAGGGACAGGCAGGGAAGGGACACATGGGATGGGGACACTCTGAGTGGGGACAGGCTGGACAGGGACACACGGGCTGGGGACACGAGGACTGGCTGTGCTGCGCTGGTTTATTCCAGCGGGAATCGACAGCAGGATTGCCATTATTAATTTAAAATGTGTGCGTGAGAGAGATGGAGCATATTTTATTAATCCAGCTCATTTAAAAGTTTTAAGAGACCTGCAGGAAAGCAGCAGCAAGGGAGGGAGAACTTTGAGGTCTTGGTAATGAGAGCATCACCCATTCTGGAGGAGATTTTGGGTAGAATTGGCAAAATTGAGGGGAAAATCATCGTGTGGGGCAATGCTCCATGACCACACAGCATGGAGCTGGAACCCTTCAGGGAGTTACCTGCCTCCATGCACTTTTCCTAGGAAACATTTTTCCTGTATTGTCTTCTATAACCAGAGGCATTCTGGGCTCACTGCTTTGTACAGGTGTCTGACGAGCAGCATTTCCTCAACACACCCAACAGCTCTTTGGGGTTTTTATTAAATTCAAACAAACAAAAGCTCCAATATTTACACTCGTGTGATGCTTTTTGTGTTCAGCTTTTACAAAAACACTCACTAGTGAGGTTTGCTGGAAGACAGAGGAAGAGTTTAGCCCATGGTTCCTATAGCCATATATTAATGCTCTATTTTTTCCCCTGATAATTTCATTATTTTCGAAGAGATGTAAACCAGGGAAAAGAAGGATCCTGGAATTCTCAGGAAGAGTTGCTAATGTGGTGATTGAGACTGAGTTTCACACCTCCCCTTGGTCTGCTGGACCCGAAGCTGCTGAGCAAGCACAGCTGCTATATTTAGTGCTCTGATATCCCTGGAATCCACCCTGTGCTCAGATCATGGCACAGGACCATGAACATGGATCATGGTCCTCCCTCTGCCCCTCCAGCTCTTCCACAACGGTTTGGTCTGAAGCTTCAAACTGCCACAGGGCTCAAACAGATCTGGCTGCAGACAATAATCTGGCCATGTCAGTCAAGCAAAGATCTGTTTCTCTTACTGATACATTCAGCTCTGAAGTATTTTTCACAAACATTGCATTAGCTCTTCCCAAACGGCCTGGCACATAAGGATGGGGTGTCATTCATGTCCCGTAAACAAAAATCCCAACTGACAAGAAGATGGAGGAAAAAATCAGCCTGTGCTAAAGAACTGTGAGATCCAAAGAGCTTTGGAAATGGGAAATTATGTTCAGTTTTTAGTTTTGTTTCAGATGTTTCAGTTGTTCTTTTGCTTTACAGGAAGTGTAAATATGCGGGGTTATGTTCCACACCACTTCCAAGATCTATTTAAAGGAGGAGGAATTACTTAAATACAAACAAATAACAAGGAGTTATTTAAATGCAAAGGTTTGTGAGTGTTATAAATGTGAACATGGAGATGGGACAGGTGAAATCCTGCCACAAAGGGGCCTTGGAGAATCCAGCCTTGAAACCCCCCTGAGTAAGAAGACAGTCTGGACATCTCTGCAGGGATCTGGAATGCTCTGCACTCTCACACTCACACCTGCCTGTACCCGGGAGTGGGGCACAAAGGTGTGGGGCAGAGGTTTCACTTCACTGACAGTGCTGGGCTGGTCACATCTGGGAGTGTCTCATCCCACCCACCTGGGACACCTTTTAGGCTGAGGGTTGCTCTCTGCAGGTGCTTTTCTGTCCCTCCTGGTACCTCTGGAAGCAGCTCCCAGGAACTTTCCCTGCACGTGGGCAGTGATTCCCATCCAGGGCTCCCCCTGCCCAGGGAATCACCGACCTCCCCCTCCCACAGAGCCATGGCAGGAAGGGAATGTGCCAGGCTGTGTTTTCCTCCTCTGCTCTCCTTCCCTTGGCATCATCACAGGCATTTGTCTTGCTGCAAGCAAAGGAGACAGGGAGAGGGAATCCTGGCTCCAGAGGAATGGCTGGGTGGCTGCCAGGTGCTTTCATATTCCATCCCTGCTGCTGTGGAGAGGGGAGAACAGCACTTTACCTTGCTAGTTTTTCAGAGAGGAGCTCCCTCTGGCAATTAATTTGAATAATAAATGTCTAAATGCTCTCCATATATCAAACCACCTAGTTCAGCCAACTTGGGCTGCTTTTCTAAAGGGAGAAATTGTGGAATGGTTTGGGTTGGAAGGGAATTTGAAGCTCATCCAGTTCCACCCCTGCCATGGGCAGGGACATCTTCCACTGTCCCAGGGTGCTCCAAACCCTTCCAACCTGGCCTGGGACACTGCCAGGGATCCAGGGGCAGCCACAGCTGCTCTGGGCAACCTCAGGGACTCCCCACTCTCACAGGGAAGGATTTCCTCCCAATATCCAACCTAAACCTGCTCTCTGACAGTTTGAAGCCATTCCCCTTGTCCTGTCACTCCAGGCCCTTGCAAATAATCTTTTTCCATATTTCTTTCAGGCTCCCTCCAGGGACTGGAAGATCACAATTAGGTCTTTGCAGTCAATCAGCTGAACAAGGAGACAGCCACAGACCTGCTGCTTTTGCACATGCAGAAATGTTCCTTTCCCCGGTGACATCCCCAAAGAACACCAGAGATGACTCCACACTACTCCATTACAGTGCAGTGAAAGCCAACTTTTCACTGAAAATGAGAGGAGGATTTAGGATTTGCCACATGCTGGCAAAAAAAAAAAAAGAGCGTATAATAATATTTCACCTTGAGTATTGCAGAGGTGAGAGGAGCAGCAGCAGCAGGGTTTCCTGCTGTGGGAGAAGATGCAATACCATCCACAGGGAGGGACTGAAGTGGCTCCTGCTGCAGAGTCTCAGGCTGCTTGTGGAGCACATCAGAGGATAAAATGAGAAATATCCCCTTTTCTCCTCGTTGTTTAAGTAGGCATGGGAGGGAGAAGGAAGAAGAGTCTGCGTGGGTTGTCTGCAAGAACAAAAGAGGAAGTTTTCCCCTTAATTTTAGACAATTTTTCAGCAAGTGCCAGACATAATGTAAGAAGGCTGATGCTCCTGAAGCCTTGCTCAACTTGCCCCCTTGCAAATCCTGATATTAATAATGCATTGAAAATGCTGATTTCACTGAAGTTCTTTTGTTTGCTTCCCTTTTCTTCAGGGAAAGTGGAGGCTACAGCAGGAAACAGCCATCAGTTCACAGCTGCTCCCACCCTTAGACTCTGGATCAATATAAGAGAATCAGCTCAGACAGAAAAAATGCAAAATATTCTGCCTAGGCAACCCCAGAAAGATCTGTATCACTGATAGATGCTGGGTTTTCTTCCAATAAAAGCTGAAAACAACAACCAGCCCCCAGGCACAGACTGGGGGTGCACAGAGGAGTTGAACCCCGCGTGGGGGTGGTGGTGGCACTGCAGGGACAGGCAGATGCAGGGAGTGCTGGAGAGGAGCCACTCCCTGGATGTGAGTTATTTACAGCTGCTGTCATCCCCCAAACTTCACTGACAGGGAACATGGTCAACTTGGAAACAGTCACTCAGCTCCTAAGCAGCACAAAGGCTGTCCGGGGGAAGGGGGATGTTAAATTAAATATCCTTCTCCTTTTTTCCACTCCTGCTTCCCCTCCCACCAGGAGGTGGCTTTTTGCTACGTCAGAGAAGTTGGTTGTGTTCCAGGCTGCAGGCAGCAACGCAGAGGACAGGACAGCACCTGCAGCCTGGCTAAGAGCCACCCAAGGTCGGCCTGGGTGAAACAGAGGTTTGGACATCAGGCAGGGATTTGGGCTCTGTTTCCTGTCAATGGGCAGAATCCTGGGAAGGGCATCAGCATCTTTTATACAGGCAAGATCCACTACCGAATACTGGGAGTGAGAAAAACTCGCTTTGGATACTGTTGGGTGCACAGGATCTCGTGCCTCCTCCTGCTCTGCAAATCCTAAATTAATAAAAACCAGTCTCCACAGATGAGCATCATCTTAGTGGGTCACTACATTTCCAGCCATCCAGGAAGAGAAATGGGATTGATTCACACCCTGGATCTGCTGACAAACACGTTCCTGCCTTCCCCTGCAGTGCTTTGGAGCCCTCCCTGCCCGAGGAGCAGCAAACACGACCTGCTGCTCACAGCTTGGGAGTGCTCAGCCTTTAAATATTAACTCTGCATGGAGCTGCAGGAGTGGCAGAGCCCCAAATCCAGGTTTGTCAGATCCAGTGCTCAGCAATTAATCAAAGCCTCGGCTCCCTGTGCAGAGGCAGCAGCTCGGCTGGGACTGCTCTCCCCTCACATCTCTTTGGGGATCTTTGGGTTCCTCATCTCTGCTGCCTGTTCACTGAGCACTGGCTCTGCCATGGAGCACTTCACAGCCTGCAGCAGGAGCTGCTCCAGCAGTGACAGGAGCAAGGACCCCAGAGCCCAGACAAACTCTCTTTGTGGGGGCTGCACTCCAGCTGGAACCAATGTCTTGCCTCTCAAGTGCATGAAAGCAAGCAGGGAAAGGCAATCCAAGAGCATCTGAAGTTAGGCACAAATAAAACTACTGGGGAGGCCCCTGGGACTCGATCCATCTGGGTCCTTCCTATCAATTTAATCAAGTAATTCCCATCTCACATACTGGGAACAGTTCAGCTGGGGTGGAGAACACAATGGTCAGTGTAGCAGATGGAGGGGCCAGCAGTACCTCCCTGCCACCACCTGCTCAGTTCCACAGGGCAAACCCAGCAGGGTCAGTGCCAGAGCAGGTTCCTGTCCCATTTCCAACCGGATTCCCCACGGGATCTCTTTCCTGGCAGCCACACCTCAGCACTTTGCCCTCCATGATGATCTCTGCTCCCCGGAAGGAATGGGACCAAGGTCGGCTCTGAACCCGGCTCCTGCCGCCAGGGCACAGCCAGGGACACTTCGGGCACAGCCCCACTGAGTTTTTAATCCCTCCTGTCAGTTATTGTGCAATCGCCGAGTTACTTTAACAGGAAGGAAGAGGCTGGAACACCCAACCTACACTCAGCACTGCAACGAGGTGTTTTGGTAAATCAGAAGTGTTGCAAACGTGAAGAAACTTCACTTGCTCCTGGAAATAAATCCTGGAACGTACTTTCCTCCACTTCTGCTCTTCCCACCACTTCAGCATGGTGAGGGTGGTCCCCCAGAGCCCAGGATGGTCCAACACCACTAACCCATTCCCAAGAATTAATCATTAGTTATATGTTATTAATAATTTCATAGAATTATCACAGAATCATGGAATGGTTTGTCAGAAGGGACCTTAAAGCCCATCCAGTTCCAACCCCCTGCCATGGGCAGGGACACCTTCCAATAACCAAGTTTGTTCAAGGCTTTAGTCCCCAAAAGCTTCACTAGAAGCCCAGGTGAAAGCAATGCAATTACACTTGTGACATTTAGATTATAAAACCCAACAAACAGAACTTGTTAAGCTGAGTTCTAGATGGGTTAGGTTTTACTTCTCAGGAAATAGGATGCAAAATAAAAAGAAAATAAGGCTTCAAAACAACCCTGGATTTCAAAGTCAGAGGAACATCACAGTGTTCAGCTGGTGTGACTTTTCCAGAGCGAAAAAGGGAGAGGCAGGACCTGGAATCCAAACCACATGGAGCTGAGCTAAGTTCCAGGACATCTGGCAGGTTTTGAACTCGTTTCAGTGATCAGAGGTGGCTCTGAGAGCATCCAGGCTCCGATTCACCCACATCACCACCCACACTGAGAATTCCTGCAGCTCCTGTGCTCCTGTTAGCAGGCCCAGCACTAGTGCTGAGCTCCAACTCTGTAAACAAGGATGACCTGGGCCGAGTATTTCTGGGGATTTAGTGTCCACAGCATGCCAGCCAAATTCAAGGGCTCTTGTGGAAAATGAAGCATTTCAGGCCAATAAAAACTGATGAGAAATCAATGTTTTGCTGCAGAATTCTGCTTCACACTGCAACCAGTGAGCCTCTTCTCCAGGAGGCAGAGACTGGCTTAGTCAAAAAGCTAAAAAAAAAAAAATCAACTCTGCTGTATCAAGATCCATAATTCATAGCGGTTTGTCGCAGAACACACCCGAGTGCCATCAATATTTTAAATACTGAGCACAAAACTGGCTATCAAATGCAAGTCAGCAATTTCCTGGTGCCTCCCTGCCAGGGACAAAGTCATCAGGCCGAGCAGAACCTGGAGGAGCCTTTTGAGCAGAGTTTGTTTGACTTTGTTACATATTTTATTTGAAACACAAGATGTGTTTGCAGGAGCAAACCAGCTGGGCTTTGCCAACCAACAAAAAAGAGTCAGCTCTGCTCGTTAATAAACAGACAAAGATTATTTCATCACACCAACATGAGGCTGTATATGTTTATTCATCGTCAGTAATTTTTGTACACAAGGCAAATATTAATAGCTGAAAGGCAACACTTTTGGAGAGTATGTACAGAGCAATGTACAAGCAAGTGTAAGAGGTCTGAAACTATTAATTGATTTAACCGTTTTATAAAAAAGAAGTGATGCTTTTTCTTCTAAGACCTTCCTTAGAAATAATTTATTGCCAATCTTAAACTAAAGCAAGGAGAGAAAAAAAAATTTACAATAAAAAGTAGTCCCCGGAAAGTTTATAAAAAGTTAAACATATAAAATTGTAAGCCACAAACATTTATACAAAGCTAATACAAATCTTGGTTTTGTTAAAGGTCTATGAGGTTGTTATAAAATATATTTTTACATAAAGGCTTCACACAAGGTAAGCTCTCACTGCTACTGAAAGCGCAGGAAAGCAGTTTTAAATAGTCTGCAATTCAACTCATTTTCAAGTACAATGCAAAGAAATTGCAAAATGGCACTGTATTGCAATGCTGTGTAATTAAAACCTACGTTAATGGTACCATCAGAGAGACAAGACCTGTAAAGTGAACTGGTGAAGGATTTGCAGGGCAGGAGATTCCCAAGGGTGTGGAACAGGAGTGGTGCTGGAAAATGAACCTTCTGCAACCGGCCTGGAAGAGGAACTGCCAGGGGGGTGTCCTGGTCATGGACATGAGGGACCCACCAGGAACACCCCACACCCCATCACTCTACTGGATAATGCTGAATTTAAATATATTCACAAACAAGCCCCATAAACAGCCTTTGAGATCAACTTGACTTTTTTAAGAGCAGGTATTCTAGAAGAAAGCTGAAGTTTCACACAAACTGATGGCTTATGCTCCCATGTACAATATATAGACAAAAAAAGAGTAACATTGTTAAAGCCCTGATGAACAGCCACAGTTTTTAGGTATCAATCATCTCAGCTGAACACTCTGCAGCAGGGAACAGTCACTAAAACACCAATTTCACCTTCAAGTACAGCTTGTACAGGACAGTGGTTTATCTCAATACAGTCAGTGATCTTTAGAACACAGCTCACTCCAGCAAAGAGAACTAAGGAGTTTTGGGAAACTTGATTTTCTGGGACACTTCACTTTCTATCTGCTTTCCCACCTTCACCTGGAATACATCTCAACCTTGTACCACAGACTGGTTTCCATGAGGAAGCTTCACTCCCACCAGCAAACCGTAATTCTGGTTGTTTCAGGACAAAACTCAGCAATTCAGAGCATCAACCCTTCAGCTCTTGTACCAGATTTATGTCCTGCTATAAGAAAAAATGATACTTAGAAACAAATCTAACAGGAAACACAACAGTCCAAGGTGTGCTCCATTCAGGGAGTTCATGAAGAGTAAGCCTGAAGATGGACAAGGGCATTGATTTGGGGTTTTTGGCTGTAGGATAACACAGGAACCGTGTAAACAGGAACATCCAGGTGCATTGCCTCACCCCTCTCACACACTGGGAGTGGGAAACCCCAGTGATTTGACTCAGTTATTTCATTAAAACAACTAATTTCTGCCTGAGATTCATATAGTGCTTTATCTACCAGGGCCTACAAGTGACCCAGCACTGGGGTCCCCCTCGCTCTCTTACAGGCCCTGGGGTTCACAGGAGAGTGATCTGAAAGGATTCAGAACTGGGATTTTTGTGGTGGTTCTGGGGAGAGGCTGCCGAGGATTTTCCCACTTTAGCTAAGGTCAGAAGTGCCCAGTGCCTTGGTGATCCTGGTTATATCCTCAGACTGACAGTTTCCTCATCCATCAGTTTCGAGGATCTTCAGTAAATTAACAGGTTCCATTGACAAAAAAACTCATCAACACTTCACATAAATTACTTTAGACAAATCCCTGGTACTCACCCTATCATCCACTACCAGTCTTCAGTCTTTTCTGCAATCATCTGGTCTGACACCCTCCAAAGCACCTACTGCAGACCTCTCCAAATCAACCTTTAATCAGAGGTAAGCCTCTGTTTTGAAAAGACACTTGTTCAGACAACTGTCAGCAAAGAAAAACCAACCCAACTCCTCCTCCTGTTGACAACCAAGGGTGTGGATTTGTTTTCTGCTTTCCAAGACAGGGCTTGGAGGCCACCAGAGGTTTGTATCTGCTCATGGAGCACTGACAGCCCAAAGGAGAACTTCTGTTCCCATCACAGGTGTGTTATTCAGTCTTTGAAAGAGCCTCCCCAGCTTTTCCTGAGGTCTCTGCTTCATCCTCCTTGAATTGCTCACAGATCACCTAAACACACCAAATTAGAAATAATCCATATCCAGTAGAGGCAAAGTCTCCATTAAATATCCCCATCCAAGATTCTATTAACCCTCCTGACATCAGTGCTGCATCCAGACTTTAGGATAACATTTAGACTCTGCACTGTGACTTCTCCCAAGCTCATTTCAGAATTCTCTCCTCCCCAAACAGTGCCTGATGGCCAGAATCTCAAGACTAATATATGACTATTCACTGGATGAGATAAAAAAATAGAGGTCTTTCAAAGCACCTAACTAAATAAAAATATACTATTCCCCTTCTACTGCCAGGAGAACGAGGTACAGAGATGTTAATACAACTTACAATCACAGTAAGTAAAGGCTAAGTTCAGGAGACAGGCAGCTTTCCTATGTCCTGGCAGGGCCACTGCTCCCAGCAGTGACACCACGTCACCCCCAGCTCGTGGGATGACAATAAAAATGTATTCAAGGATTGGCCACCAGCATGATCCACAGGAATTGGCCAATTCCATGGGGCAAAGTGACAGCTGAACTGCCCACACCACACCACAGCCTGGGGGAAACATGGTAGGGACACTGATTTTTGTATCACAATCTCACTCTCTTTTTGCAGCGTGCTCTGGGGTACACATCAGGATTGCTTTATTTTCACTATTTTTCATTATTATTATAATTTCTTTTTTTAATCACATGGCAAAGCTAACAACTCCCCAAAAGAAAATTAAACAAAACTGCAAAAGGACTTTGGGTAAAATAGTCACAAGCAGCACTCTGGAAGATGCTGTGCAACGTATTTGGCTCAAGTACACTTAGGACTGCTTAGACCCAACTGGAAAGTCTCAGAAAGAACCTCATCACCTGAAGCACATTCTGCTGGGACATGGTCTTTAAGTTTTTTCAGAAATAAACATTCATCTGCAAGGTGTCAGCTACACAAGGCCTCTGCTGGGAATTCGTAAGGCCACTGAAAATGCCAGAGGAGGACAGAACACAAGGAGGCACTTAGGTTTGCAAGTCCTTCTCTCTCCATCACCAAACGCTCCTGACTCAGAGGAGGCACCTGGGAAGGAGGCAGGGAGTTCAAATAAACCAGTGCTAAGTTAAAGCACTTCCAGAACAGGTGACCCACAGGCAACATCTGCTACCTCCAGGTAACATCTGGACAGTGAAGATAAAAAACTACAAGCTTGGGCTTGCTCCCCCCTTCCCACACCAGAATGCCAAGAGGATTGATCAGAGTGCTCTGTGCTTTGCCATGGCTCCAGGACGTGCAGACGCCTCCGGAGTGAATCCGTGTACTGTGCCAACCACTGATCCCTCGTCACTGGACTCAGCACTTCCTGAAAGATGTGTCTGAAACTCCTGATTTTACATAGTTTTAAAGCATCTCCTATTCCAACCCAGTGCCATGATTTGTACTTAAACAGGAAGTACATTACACCCAGGAATCCACACTTCAAAGAGATGATTCCAGCAAGGGATTTGATGGGATTTCTAACCAAAAATCGACCTGAGAAATCATAAGTCAGCTATGGTATCACAGTCTTTACAATGAAGTTAGATGTGAAAGGTTTCTCTCTTCCCTCCCCCTCACCTTAAATTACTGCCACAGTCTAATAATTGCAACAATTTCATTGAAGTTTTGACTTGGAATTCTGGATTTTCTAGGATGATACATATGTTCGTAAAAGGTCAAATTTACCACTTTACAGGCAACTTAGACATAGGTCTGCTATAAAATTACAACTTGAGTCAACTTGAAGCTACACTGGAAGAGATTAAGCCTGAATTTCTACAGAAATTGGCAATAATGTGTTCAGCAGCAGCTTTTAGCCACATATCAAGAAGTCTGACAGGATCTGGATTTCTCTACTCCTGCTGTAAACTTCTAGTTAAAAAAACAACACACGAGAGTTACTGAAATAAACCAGTCTTTTTGCACATCACTGTAACATCAGCTGCTTGAGGTTGTCGTGCAGGATGGTATCCTTAACATCACGGAAAACTAGCCGGATGTTCTCTGTGTTAATAGCAGTGGTGAAGTGGTGGTACAGGGGCTTCTGCTGCTGGTCCCGGCGTTTCGTGCGAAAACAATCCACCAGGAATTTTTGGACATCTGTTAAGCAGTGGGGATCCCCTTCAAACTCTGGGAAATAGTCTTTGATGCTGACTTTCTGTACTTTTTCCTCAAGCAAGTCCGTCTTGTTTAAGAAGAGGATGATGGAGACGTTGCTGAACACCCGGTTGTTGACTATTGTTTCAAAAATGTTCAGGGACTCCGTGAGGCGATTTGTCTGCCGGTCCTCCATGAGCACTTGGTCGAATTCACTGGAGGACACGAGGAACAATATTGATGTGACACTGTCGAAGCACTCGAACCACCGCTTCCGTTCCGACCTCTGGCCGCCCACATCGACCATCTTGAAAGGGACATTCTTGATTTCAAAGTCGTACTCGTGAATCCCTTTGGTGGGCCTTCGTGCCAGCAGGATGTCTTGCTGTGAGGGAAGGTAATCCTACAAAAGTAAGGAGAGTTTTTTGATTAGGATACGATCGTGGGTATAAAACTGAGCTGCAGTGGAGAGAGCAGCTTGCACAGGAACAGGACAAGGTTTTCAATAAAAAGACATGGATGTGGATTTCCATGCTAACATTGGAGCTTTTGGGAAAGAGCTGGAGCCCAAAGCAGGAAACACATCCAGTATTAAATCAGAACATGTACCCCATAGAACATAAGCTTTCCCTCTGCCACAGGACAAGGATCCATAACCAACCTCAGAGGTGAACCAGCAATTCCTCATGCCAGTTTCCCTCATTCTGGATAACTTCAGCCTTCCTTCATTCTCCTCCTACAACACTGCCTGCCAACACTACAATGCAGCAAATGGGTTCTGAAACAGCTTTCTCAAATCAGTAACTATGGGATATCCCATGCCAGCTGTGGGCTCTCCATTCCTCCCATGCTCTCCTGCAAAGTGCATGACTGCCTCCAGAAAAAAAACCAGCTGCTCCAGTAAATAACTTTAAAGCAATCAATTATGTCTGAAAACTAAAACCTAAGCAACTTCCTGTGTTTGTGCCACGCATCTTTGCATCCTGCTGTATCAGTGCACACTGGTGAGCTCACATTGCCTGACCTTGCCCAAAATTTACTGTGCAATAAGTAGAACAAGGGAAGAAACTGAGAGCTGGGGACAGCAGTGCCTTTCCAGCCTGGGGGGCACAGACAGCTGTATCCTGAAGTTCTCCAGCCCACCCTTCCCCAGAATTCAAGAGACACTCTAGACTATTTTTTTTTATGGTTACATAAACATTATCAATGGATGCAAATGCTACAGGAAGAGGAATTCTTATTAGTCAGCTTTTGACAGCACGAAATTCAACACTTGGATTGGGGATTTCTTCATTCCTAGAATGACACTATTGTCTATGGTCCAAGTCTTTCTGTTATCTGCAAAGTGCATTTCTACCACACAGCTGCCTGTGCTGGACTTCAAAGATGGAAACTCTTCCTCACATTTTCCCAGCATTTCTCACCATTTCAGAGAGCACAATTTAGGTTTTGGAATTTCAGTCTCTACTTAAAAAGTGAATGATCTATGATCTTCCTTTGACAGTGCCAGTTCCCACACTTGGAGCTTTTATAAAGATGAGTAAGACCATGGTGCAGAAAGTCTGATTCAACCAGTCAGCTGGGAGCTGGAACAGGCACACAGCACCGTGGCTATTTCAGTACTTGTGTCCCAAGTTTAAGGCAGCTGGGCAAGTTCAAACCACAAAAACAGAATTTAAAAATCATGAAGTGAGTGCAAAAATTCCAAAAACTCAGGGATCACTTTGCTTTACCCTATAAGTTGCAAAGTGAAACTAGAGAGAGAGGGCTTTGTCTGAACTCCAGGTTCCTTTTCCCAAGCTGCCCATGACTAAGGCACTGATTTTTATCGAGGCACAAATTACAAAGCAGCTCTGAAGCACAGGCTCCCCACCCTGCAGCCTTTGCTGCAGCACTGTTACACATCCACACCCCACAGCACAGAATCTGGAGAAGAAAACTGCTAAAGCAACATCAAGTTCCCTCCAAACTGACCAGAAGAGGTGCTGCCACCCTCTTGCCTGACTAATGAACAACTTTAAAGGGTGGTAAGACTTTTCCCTTTGTTAAATGTATCTTGGGTCATTTCTGTTGAAATTAGAGAGGAAAACAATCAGCAAAAGCAGTGCAGGGACTGTATGAAATACCACTGGGCACACGTGAAGGGATTTTGAGCAAAGCTGACTGTCAACATGTAGGCAAGTGCTACAGGTTCAACACTCATTCCAGCTTCCAAATAGGAATGTACATTCTTTTGTTTTTCAGGAAGTTAGTCTCAACTTCTCAGAACAAAACCAAAACGTCTTAGGAAAGCTCAGGAGTGACTGAAATTATTAAATTATGTAAATAAATATAACCAGCTAATATAATAGGCAAAGCAACATGCACCTTCAATATTGAAACAAGGGCACAAAGCAAACTCTCCTGGGAGTTGGCCTGTAATGTTTGCCCAGTAAAGCTTTCAGAAACAAGGATCTTATCCCCAGAATTCCTGACAAATTCCCTCTCGAGTACTATTACTCATTGAAAATTCCTTCCACACTCGCAGCCACATCAAGTGCTTCCTACTTCTACCTGCACAGAAGACCTATGATGGAACTGGGTACCTTTAGAGTCTCTTCCAACCCAAACCATTCCATGTTTTACCCTGGATATTGGCTACTCTGATCCAACAGACAGCAAATGAAGGCTCTGTGAGCTCAGAGCTGGTATCCAGCCACCATCTAGCTACAGGAGACCAAACACACATCTCTCAGGAACTCCCCCAGTACTTTAGGTATCTTTGTGAAGGACAATTATGTTTTCTCCCTCACACCCAGATCCTTGGAATACAAGCTGCTTGCCTCTTTCTCAGCGCTGATCCCATTTTCCATGTCTGAAGACTGCAGCATCAGGTGAGTATTGCACTTGGATGGCACTGAGTATTATTTGTCAAGTTCTTTCAATGTTTTGCAATTGTCAATACATGTTTTTTTCCCCTCAAGCATCCTCACATTGACACTGATTTAGAACACGTGCTTTCTTCCTGATTTTCCTATCTCCTTTCCTCAAATCCCCTGCAGCCTGCTTCTTCTAAATGAGTTCCTTTGGTTATCAGTAGCTCTTTTGGCTATCACATCACTGTTTGCCTAGTTCAAATTACAATTTAAGGCATGACTAAGATCCAATCACAAGATGGAAAGCCAAGTCTCTCTGTGAGGTATTTTGGATACATACAGTCTGCACTGGCAGTTGAAATAGCAACACACGGTTGCAAGGAATCCAGGAGATCCCACGCATGTCTGCCTGTCAGATACTCTTATTTTGCTGATCTGATTTAAATCTGAACATTAAGTTCTTTTCCCTCAGTGCTGTTATCAGCTCCCTTTTGGCAAGAGGCACGTCAATTGCAGATATATATGTTTATAAGCAATTTAGTTACAAGTCGGCCCAGTTGCATCAGATAAGAACAAATACTTTTATTTACAATTTGGGGAAACAATCATTAGATAATCTTGAATATAGATAAGAATAAACCAGAAAACCTATCAAAACTTTCAGTAACAAAACTTAGGTAGTGCTTTTTTCCTCAAAGACTTGACATTTTTTACAACAGCAGATCCTGATGAGTCCGTCTGATTTCTCAACACCGTTTGGTTCAACTCGAAGCCAGAAAAGCTGTAATTCACAGCACTCCCACAGCAACATCAGAACTGTAGTAAGTGTGTGTATGTATAAAAATATTTAAAAATCCAACTACTGACTAGGTTTCACACTTCAATCAAAGAATGGACCAAAGTTTCTCCATGAAAAACTTGGAAATGGGGCTGCAAAAGTCTATCCAATATTGTTGGGGAAAAATCCAACCCTTTGAAACTTAAAGACACTGGATTCAAAGACCATGAGAAATCCACCACTGGCAGAGAGTTCAGCAGTTCATTAGAATAAGTGCAAGTCTTATAACTCAAGACCAAACCCAAATTTACAGATGAAGTGTTGGAGTTCTCAAGCCAGAGATCTGGGAGGCACAATGACAACCAGTGCTTTAGTTAAAACAATGACAGCTCAAAGCAGAAAAATAGTCTGGCTTAAAATTTAACCTGTTAAAAAGAAAAATGAAATTACGCATGATGTAAAAGGGTTTCACTGAAATGGTTTGGATTCCTTCATTTTTTTACCATCAGCTGGGATTGACCATGGAGAAACTGCCTCCCCACAGAGTTCAAGCACCATATTAAAACTCCTGTTTTAAAGGCAGTTTTTCCACATGCCATTCCTGCAATCCACAACTGATGAGCATCACCAGATACCTTCATTATTCAAGTGCTAATTGACAGTTCTATTAAAAAACTATTTTATAGAATTCTCAGGCTTTTCTCCAGAGAAAACAGACTTTATTCTTTACTGAGTTTATGTCAAAGTAGATATTCCTGGAAGGTACCACTGACCTGTGACTGATTTAACTCAGAGTTCCTAACTGGACACACAGCCCCAAACCCAGTCTTCTTTTTTGGATGTCATTTAGTGTTGAAAAGCTACTTGAACAGTCTCCTGCCTGGCCAAACATTTGTAACTTGTTTTTTGTTCAATTTTGCCAGAAGGTTTATTTCCAGAAAGTCTCCTGGCCTTTGCATTGCCCCATGCTTCTGACATGTCAGTGATGAACTGCTGAGATGATGTTACAGTGCAAGTTAACTAAAGATAAAGTTATTGGAGTAGACACTAATTACATTTCATCTATTTAAAACCCAGAGATCACAAAGACTACTTAAAACTCAAGACTGGAAAGAAAAATAAAAAAGGACTTACTTGTTCTCCAAGTTTATCCAAGTTGTCCAAGAAATACTTTACAGATTCCCCCTAAAAACAAATCAAAGAGTTATTTAAATAAGCGACATCCTTGATCCCAATAGTTTACATTCTGAAGTCCAGATAATTTATCGAAACCTACATTTAAGTGTTGTAAGCTTTAATCACTGCCATTTTTAAAAGCAGCTATCCTAAGAACACAATTGATGATTTATTCTTAGGCCAGTTAATATTTAAGCTTAAAAGCATAAAAGGCACATTTATAATAGTCACATTCTTTCCAAGTTTAGACTTGATAAATAAATCCAAGTGTTATCCACAGGGAGCATCAATGGAGCAGCCACACCTTCGTTATGAAAAGAAACATTCAATTCCTCCGAGGCTTTGCAGAGTGTGCACACACAGGCATTCAGCTACAGGGATTAATCACCAGAGAAGGTTCATTTATACTGCAGGGCCACAGGACTCATTCCCACAGGTACTTCCCTGGAGCACAGCGAGTGATGAGCAGAACACAGGATGAGAAACCACAGCAGACAAAGCATTTTACTCAGGTTTCCCATCAGACACCGAGCTGGACCAGACTATCTCACTCTGGGTGATGAGCAGAGCTCCAGGCTGCTGTGCATGATATCACATTCACTGTTCAGCTTTACCTTCTGGATTCAAGTCACCCCTGTCCTGGCAAAGGGTAGCTGCAGATTTTAATCCCTCCAGTAATGCGGAACTAAAGACTTTTTCATGGTAAATCTGAACCACACTCAACCCTGCAGAACTCCATCAGGGTGCTGGGATTAAGGAGGAATTCTTCCATGGATACTGTTGCACCTGAGTTCACTTGCCATGATGGAATTCACTGCAGGGGAAAGCACCTTTTTAAGGTTCTCAGCATCCTCACAGAAGCGCAAATCTGCTTCCTTTTGGAAGCTCTTAATTACCAGCTGTAGCTTACTCATTTTAGAGTAAGTGCAGAAAAGAAACTACCTGTGTTTTCACACTGCAGGTGGAAGAACAGGAATTCTGATTGAGCTTTCTTCACAAGAAAATCAAGCAGCATCTGAGGCCAGGGTGACTACACCTAATCCAGACAAGTGAATTAGGACAGGAGCTACACCCTGATAATGACTTCACTTCAATCTGACCTCTGCAAACTTCATCTAGGGAGAATATAAACCTCACTATTCAACTGTGTCATCTAAGCACCTACTCTGAGCAGAGTAGGGTAAATAACAGGCCAGAAAGGGTTCTGGCAAACACATCAGCAAGGTACCTTTTCAAGTTTTCCAGGCACTAAAATAAATTACACAATACAAGTGGATACCACACCTTTAAGTGTGCAATTTGAACATCAATGTTTAATGAGGCAAGACTGGGGCTCTGGTTGGAACATGCCTCGTGCTCAACACACCTGCAGGGAGAGAGCCCAACACATCTCCACTACCTGATTTTACCTCCTGTCTGGCACAGCTGTCCTGTTTTCTCTGAGGTGACAAACTGCAGCAGGAACCCCATTTTAGTAGCACACAGCAGCAACTGCTTGCAGTGATAGCAGTACTGTATCTTTTCCAGCATCTGTTCTAGCCTCAATCCTCTAAGGAAGGTGTACAGGCAAGTGCATTCCTATTTCACAGAAAATTAACAACCTTGATACATGAATCCACCAAGCTACCCAAGAAGGAGTGACAGGATCAGAATTCAGGCCTTCCAAGTGCTAAAACCACTGTCTGTAGCCAAATACTAAGGCAAAATAAAATTTAAGGTCAGATTTAATTTCTTTTTTAGGTGCCAATAGGAGCTGGCAATCTTCCCTTCCCCACAGGGCTGGCTACATATCAATCAGACAGATGTCAGACTCAGTAAGTGCAGGTATTTATTCTGGAATACCTGGGACTCAGAGGCTGAATTTGTGTGTGTGTGTGTACACAAACATGCATTTTAATCTTAGATAGTTTTTTTATATGACTTACAGCAATACCTACTCCCTAAAGAAGGATTAACTCTGCAGTTAATGTGGAAGTTACTACCTCTCCTTTAAGTCCCAGGGCTTGCAGCTACTGCAATGCATCGAGCAGTTGGAACAGACAAGCAAACCACAGCCTGGAAAGGTCACAAAACATCCCCACAAGCAGCTTTCCAAAAGAGGGGATTTCCTGAAATCACAAATGCAAAATACACAGGCCTGCAGTGAGAGTGACACTCCAGAGCCACGCATCCAACAGCAAAGTCACTGCCAGGGAACACTGAGACGCCAGCTCCACTTCTTGGCTGTCACCTATCAGAGACAGGGGCAAACAAACATCAAGGCGGCCATGCTGAAACTGAAGAGACTGAAGTATTAAATCCATCAGTTACAACATAACACAGCTCATTAACCAGGGACATTCCAGCTTCCCTCCTCCACACCACGGGCTCAGCTGCTTGGGTTCTCCCCTCATAAAAATCTGTTCAGACAGCAAGTGCTGTGGAAATGACTCAACTCTGTAACCACGGTCAAAAGCTGTTCATTCACTGTTTTTCACCCATTTACATACCAATTAAAAACCTAGAACAGCTTCAAACTCATCATCTCTTCTTCCATCCCACTCCAGCCACCCATCCATATGACAGAGCCACAACCCAAGGCTCTGACCAGTGGTAATTTTGTGTCTGCCCTGGACATGTTGCTATCAGGAAGCTGAGCTCTGCTAACTACAGACACTCCTGAACAGCAAACTACCTTGCTGAACAGATCATTATCAGAATGCACTACTGGAGAACCAGAGAGTTTTGACCCATTTAAACAGGCTTCAAAGAGGCAGCATTACAAAGCAGCTAGGCTTCAATCTCTTCCCAAAGGGTGAAGTTTTTTATTTTATCCAATAATGAAGAGAAACACACTGAAAAACTCAGCACACAACAACTGAGGAAAGCCTTAATGCCATCTATTTTTAAAAATCAGTTAGAAAAGGAACCATTCACATCCCAGTACAACAACAGCCCCAAAACCAGCTTCTGTGTTAGGCTGCTTTTTTGGTAGATAGAGAACCAGATCCCACTCAGTAAATCCATGACAGTGACCATATTTAAATAGCTGTACTCAACAGCTGTCACCTAAAATTTCCCTTCTGACAAACTGTAAACTCTCTGGCTTACCCAAGATGACTAGGAAAAAGAAACTGGGTTTCCCCACTGTGTCCCACTAAAGCCAGTGTGGTTCACCATGTCCAGCCCTGCCACGAGGCTGCTCCGTAATCCATCTGTGGTGTCACGCCACAAAGGAGCCACATCAAGGGCAAAATCTAGGCAGAAATGAGAAACTGAAGGATCTACCCCCATTAAAACCCCCACAGTTCTCCATTACACTCCTGTTGTCTTCACACTCACGTTCTGTGAGTACATAGGACGGAAATTTAAAGATTAGCTAAAAATAGAGTGATGTCCCCAGCACAGGAAGGACCTTGACCTGTTGGAGGGAATCCAGAGGAGGCCACCAAGCTGATTACAGAGATGGAGCACCTCTCCTATGAGGAAAGGCTGAGAGAATTGGGAATGCTCAGCCTGGAAAAGGGAAGGCTTTGGGGTCACATAACTGTGGCCTTCAGTACCTGTAGGGAGCATATAGGAAAGATGGAAAAACTATTTACAAGGGTCTGGAGTGAGAGGACAAGGGGGAATGGCTTCACACTGACAGAAAGTAGGTTTAGATTGGTTATTAGGAAGAAATGGCAGGTGTCCCCTCCAAACCATTCTATGTGATAATCTTAAACCAGTCAAACGTGAACCTTCATTTTAAGGGCAGATGAACCCTTTGAAGTCATTGTTGAGCAGTTTGGAAATGCAGATCTCTGAAGGCCAGCAATGACACTGCAGGAACCAACCATGCCATGGAGCCCAACTCATCCCTGCCCACTTCCCTCTGCTGCACTTCAAGCACAGCCCAAAGCTGACAATCCAAGGACAAAATCCAACACAAACATGGGCACACATCTCAAATGAATATTGAGGTACTGCCATCAAGCAAACTTCTTGAGCACACCCCAATACAGCAGAATGAACAATCCACACATCAGCTTCAAAGACCTGCTGGTGTCACAGGAGGCTGATTTGGCTGTTTCAAACTTTATTAAATTATATCAGGATAGTGGATTTTTAAGCAGCCCATTTTGAATGCTTGAGAAAGATACCCTTTTTTTTCAGATGGAATATATATGTCTCAGCTGTGGCCCTTCAGCCTCCTCCTGATTCAGAAATGCATGTAAACCACAGGAAGTTGACTGTTAAGTAACCTTATTCATAACTGTCAACTATTCCATTTTCAGAAAGTTTTGAGTCAAACCAGCTTGTGTCTCCTGGAGCCTTGTGACCCTCCCTGAGAGAGCCAAGTCACTTCATCATGAATGTACAAGAAAACACTGAAACCTCACTCCTATCAAGGTGCCTGACATTACCACAACAGCTTCCCCTACAACTGTGCATTTAACTATTTGTTAAATGAAATAGCTCCAGTTTTACAATTCGTTCTTTTTACAAAGACATGGTTACAGCAGAGTTGGTCCTTTAGTTGTAGGCCAACACCTGCTGGTGTGGTCATCTGCAGTAAACCAAGGCAGGTATCTTTTATAAGCAGAACACAGCACAAAGATCAATGTCTGGTTACTGCCTAAAGCAAAGTAACCACAAAAATATTTTTGGGGGAGGGAAGGGGAAAAAAAACCCTACATGAAATACACACCAGATGAACACATCTTTTAAACCCAGGAAACACCAATTTATTTGGTTTCCATGAAAACAATGTCAGCAATCTAAATATGATTTGTTGAAACCTTAGCATAGCCAAATGGCTTTTTAGCTCTTCAAGGGGATCAGGGACACTGCATTTTTTCCACTAGCAATTGCTTAAAAAAGAAAAAAGAGAGAAAAAGCATCAAATAAAGATTTAGTCATCACAAGGTTTAAAGAAAGAAACAATTTATCAAACCATCTAGATTTGGCTGCAAGCTCAGTGGAACATACTGAACTGACAAGGCTTATTAAGTATCTGAAATAATAAATGAGGTATTTTAAGAAAACAGGAGATATAACTCAGTAGCTCTATATTAGAACTTTAAGAGCCACCAAACATTTTCTCTTCCTGACCTTACTTGAATTTCTTGCACAAGAGAAACAAGTATTTCCTATTTTATTTAATTAAAAACCCACAAAAACACAGGAAATAAAAACACCACCAAAAAGAAGCTTTTTTACAAGCCTAGTTTAAAGTAAGAACAGGTAACTGCAGTGTTTTTAGGCTGGTGTGTACATGCCTAAATATGCAAACCAAACCATCCATAACACTGGAGAATCAGCTTGAAGGAAGATGATGGAGAAATAAGCAGTCTGAAAATTCTGCATTTTACAGCACCGTAGTAATGCTTATAGCACACACTTCATTATGTACAGGGTGTTTTTCTGCTAGGGGCTTAATCCAGGAAAATCCATATGTGAGGATTTTGGCAAAGGAAAGAATCTCTACCAACCCTTTTTTTTCTTGCCACTCCACCCTAAGCTGATTTAAAAGAAGACTGACTACAGATCAATACTGCTGCCACTGAAGTTTTAGCAGATGTCTTCTGAAATGACAGCAATAAACAGAAGGATAATGAATGGAGAAACGTTTCAATCAAATCAATCAATGCAGATTCCCAGAGGAAGGGGGATTAGAGGGCACAACCTTCTCCACCCAAACAGGGAATATCCTCAGCATTACACAAAGGAGGGAGATGACCCAGATGATATATTTATGTCATTAATGCATATCCTAATTACATTAATGAGCTCAAATCCACAACTGTCTTGATTGTTAGACCAGCAGGTTTAACCAAGTCTCATGTCGAGACATTCAACTGGTTGGGTCTCTTTTGCTGGTCTCAGACTTGGAGGTAAATGAAACAATCTTGGCTCCTTCACAGCTTTCAGGTTTCTACAATTTCTCTTTCCAGTCACTCCTCCCAGAGCATTTTGAAGAGGATTCCTCTTTCAAACATGCCCCAGTCAACAGACTAGGACAAAACTTCCCCACATTCATACCTATAACCTGTTTACTCAAGGAACTAAACCTTAATAATACACTCTCCCTGTTTTACAGCAGCAACCCAGCAACTTGATTGGTATCTCCTAAGGCGAGGGGAAACAATTATTTCTGAATTGCTCTAATACTTGATTTAACACTCTTCAAGCAGTATTAGCAGCATCCTGGAAGTTTACAATAAGCATATAGAGTAACTAATCTTCTCCAATGGTGCTTAAGGTATTTGGGGAAAAAGGCCCAGGTAAGCAGTAGTATATTTACTTCCCAAACTGCAAAATGGGGTCAAAATATTTGAGTGTGCGCTAACACAAAACACATTTCCCTGCGAGAGGTTTCCTAAGTGTTAATTATGGCCAAAGCACAGCAGACCCCATTTATGCCCACATGAGCATTACTGTGGCCATGTGCAGAGCAGCCAACTGTTCTATGTGAAACTAATCCCAAACTCTCCAAAATCGAAGGGCAAACTGCTGGAAAACGGCACTGCTGCCTGTGGAAACATAAATGGAGCAGCCTTAAAAGGGTGAAACATAGACAGCGTGTGTCAAGATCAGACATCTCACATCTCCCAGCTTCTTTCTTTCCAGCTCAACCATTTAAATAGCCATTTAAACCTGATCTGCCCATTTCCAGAGATAAAATTCAGCACATTAATTAATTCCTGGTTTTTTTTGCAAGAACAGAGCGTTCAGACACAGTTGCTGATACAGGAGTACAAAATAATGCTGCTCCTCATCAATACACATCACAAATGCGTCACAGCTCAGCCCAGCTCTGAGAGCACAGACCCATTTCCCCTTTTCAAAGCTCGCTGCGTGCGGCTCCAGCAATGTTTGCCTTTTTTCAGAGCCATCAGAACTGCGTCACACGGGGTAGAAGTGAAACCTACCTCGTGTTTGGCCACACAAACTGAGTATCATCCTAAAAAAGGAAAGGTTCAAGTCCTGACACATAGAAGCCATCTTTTGTAAAACCTTTTGGTGGCAGAGCAGAATTTGTGTTTGCAACACCTGGATCACTTTGGCTGAAGGGTGCTCAACTCCAAAAGCACCAAGGGAGGAGTCACACCAAGTTTATTTCATGACTGACATTTTTAACTTACATAACGGTATTAACAAAGAAAGGTGAAGGGGTTTAAGAAGAGGTTTAACCCAATAATATCCCTTTAATCTATCATCCCCTATTTACTGTGTAATCCAATCAATCCATAATTCTCAAAATGTGGATAACAAATGGAGGGAGACAGAGCACGCCAACCTGAGGGCCTGCACTGTGACATCCCTGCAGTACCTGCAAGCTGGGGACATCTGCCATACCCTCAGAGTGACAGAAGGATGTCACCAAGCCAGCCTGGAACTAAATACTCCAAACAAGGCTCCAGCATCAGCTGATGCTCCTTCTTGCTCCCAGTTCAGCAGTGCTCTCCCTTCAAAGGCCCAGACTCACACAACCCACACTCAGATTGTCTCCCATCAGGAGAGCATTTACACACTTTCATATATACCATGCCACTCCAATTAAATTAATTAAAACATGATTAAACTCTAATAAGAAGTTAATCTACATACCAGTATACCACAGAGCAAACAGTTCCAGTTTTCAATTACTTTCCTAAGAGGGAAGAAATCCATTTTAATTTTCTTAGTTCGGTATCCCTCCCCTCTCCTGGTGGAATTTAATTGCTGGATTCTTAATTGCTCAAAAATATGCACATTCACTACAGCTTTTAGGTAGGAAACAGCATTCCACTAAAGCCTACAAAACTACAATTTCTCCACACCAGGCATTCTGCTATTGTATTTCTAATTTTGAAAGACTGCTTGGAAATCTGGATGTGACATATTCTAGAAACAGCTGAGACTCCTTCCAGCAATTAAAAAATCCTTGGAGTCCACAGCATTAATCCTGGAGTGAAGAAATTTTTCCCTGTGAGGTCCTGGCACAGGTTGCCCAGAGAAGCTGTGGTTGGCCCATCCCTGGCATGTACAAGGCCAGGCTGGACAGAGCTTGGAGCACGCTGGGATAGTGGAAGGTTAGGAGAGGAACTTTAAGGTTCCTCCATCCCAAACCACTCTGGGATTCCATGATTTTCCTTAGGATCACCCTGCTTTCAAATAGGAAGCAAACTCAAGGTTGTTGACTCTGATCTGGAGATCAGAGCCAGGTTGAGGAACACATGAACTGGCACATGCGACACACCAAAGACCCAGAGCATCCAAAATGCTGCTGTTTGCCAGAACCTGAACAGAAATTAATGAAAGCAAGGATCAGGTGCACTTTGTTTCTTCTAAGGTCTTTTTACTCCTTCCCTAAGTATTTACAATCCAAACTCCTCTTCCACAAAGTTTACTTTAGGAAAGACACCAATACTTTGCAGAAGATTTTCAAATTTCATTGAAGAAACCAATCCTCCAAGCCCCAGAACACACAGACCTAGAAATCCTATGAAAACATGCACTGACCAAGGAGAAACTGCCACCTCCCAGTTACTATTTACACTCTGGGCAACATCTCTATAAACCTCAGATGTTTTGCACACAAAACAGACTGGAACCAGACTGTAAACATTTGCTCTTCTTTCAGAGCACTGACCCACTGGCTCCATGACTTCATGCGTTTGCAACTCCAACTGCATTTAATCTAATGCTGGAGCAGTGGTGAGTCTGCAAATCTGCCATCCATCATTTAGAGCTTTACTTGCTTCCAAGTTGTACAAGACCAGCAAAGGCTCTCCCAAAAACATGACAAATATTTGGCATGTGGAAATGTATCAGCACTAAAACTGGCCATACTGAACTTGAAGATGCTTGAAAAGTCCATTATTGCATAAACTCTGCACTAAATCACAGCATTTCAAAATCAGAGCCCTGAACCGGATCCCAATGCATTTCTCTAGGATTCAGTTTTAAAGTACATTTGGTTCCTATTTCAGCCTCATGAGAAATCCAGATGACCACACGCTTTTTAGTTCCTTCCTCTGTCTCAATTAGAAGAATCCATTTCAATTAAGTTCTGGTATTTCTGTTTGCAGCCAGTGATGCACTCACAAACCAGTTCCTGTTCCAAGCTATCTGACAAGATCCTGTGATAATTTACTGGGTCTAGTGAAAGATCTACCTGTATCATTACCTGAACACTGGTGTTTTTAAAAATTACTAGAAGTTGTGTCTAAAAGAGCTCAAAGCAAAGTACACAAGACTCCTTGAACAGCAGCAAGAGGCTGAAAACATTTCATGTCACTTGTAGAATTTCATACTATAAATTAATTACTAAATTAATAAATNTACCACCCACATGTAAAATTTTAGTAATCACCCTGCATTATTTTTTTTCTCCACAATTTTGTGTGGATATTTTGAAATACAGATGGTACCAGTGCACTGTTTCCACCCCTGGAAATTCTGCATCCTCTTGATTTGGTCACCAGTGAGTGATAAAATATCATCATGTGCCCAAAGAGAGAAGTGCTCCCAGGCTGGCTGCAGAGAACTCAGCATTTTGTTTAAAACCATTTCCCCAGCATCTTTAAACAAAGGAAAAAGAAACAGAAACTGATGTGGTATTACACATTCCTGTACCATTGATCCATGGAAAGAATTTGGTGCCTTTTCAGTTCCTTGGTTAAGTCTCTGAAGAAGAGCATGATATTTCACTGATTAACTGAAGAGACTCTGCAGGAAAAGAAATTTAAGGCAGGAATGACTATGATGGAGAGGTGTGCAACATCGTACAGTGAATTGAGTGCTATAAAAGGTAGCTCACTCTCTCTTACTGTTCAAACATTTTATTTTCTGAAGTAGTTGTTGTCAGTTATTGTGAGGATAATTCAGGGTGTTTACTGTATTTAAAATGCCTCAACTTTTCCAGCTCTATTACCTGATTTTCTTGTTAATGCAGACATGCAAGCAGAAACTGGAAGTAATTTAAGACTTCTTTAGCTGCTGATGTACTCTTAAACTTTATCACTATTTAAATTCAACCCATCAGGCAACTCTGGGATAAAATATAAGTGTTAGTCTCCAGGATTATTCAGATTTTTATTTGAATTAAATATATTTTATTTACAGTTTGAGGCTGCCAAGTTAACTAATATTGTGTTCTATGACTCATTTATTAATCTTTAAGATATAAATAAAGGCTTCATATTCCAGAGTAATACAAGATACCACTTGGTATTAGGGGGCCTTCATCAGCACTGTGAGTATAGAGCTTGTTATTCTGTAAAAAGGGAGGTTCTGCACCCTCCAAACTTCTCAATTGAATTTGGTAATTCAGATCCTTAGCAAAGAAAAGTGCCAGCAGACACAATGCTGGCACAGAGATTATCTTGCTTTCCCATAATCAGTTATTCTACTGCTTTTCTCACATAGTGAGGTCAGCTGCACTTGGGTTTTCTCACATTTTCTTAAGTAACTTCCTCAGCCAACACAAGCTGAAGTTTCCTACCCCTCTGCTACTTCTGTGTAGGAGATGTGGCCTGAACCCAGAAGATATCAAAGTATTCACCATTAACTGAATTCTGAGACAATAAAGAGCCAAAACACTCACCCAGTACAACCTAGGTATAATATGTGCTTGGTGAGAGCAGACTTCACCAGCCTCTGAGGCTGAAGCTTTGTTACAGTGAACTCAGATTAGGGAACAGCAGCACAAATCAACACTGCCTCTGGCATGGCACCTCAGTCCTGAAGGATCCCTTATTTCCACGTGAAGAAGATTCCTCCCTATTCTTTGCCTCAGGTACAAAACACAGACATGGAAGATGACACTGCATTTATACCACACGTTTTGCCAGCACAGAGATTTGCTGACAGCTACAAGTCCCGGGCCTGTGCAGGGTTTGTGTTCAGGAAGTCATTTCTAAATGGACACAGAACGGGTGCAGCCACTGCTGGTTAAATTCCAAAGGTTGTAATGAGACAGCTCTGCAGGTACCAACACGTAATACCTTGCAGGTGAGCAGAGAGCACGGAAATGAGCTTGGAATGAATGTCTGTACCAAGAGCTCACATAACACTGCACAGCAGAAGCAGCAAAAGCTCCTCTAACGCATTTGCAGAGATTTAAAACAACCTTCTGAAAAGAGGTTCACATGCTCAAGATGTGAATATGCATATTCAGAAGGGCATTTGTATTTTATATTTATTTAACCACAGCTTAGTTATAGAATTCCCTTCTTCTGCAAGAAGCAGGTCACCTTGTAGTCTTCTGCAACAAAATGTTTAGGAAACTAAGGCACATGACTATCAACACAACACAGCTTGTTGGAGATGGATGGAGTATGTGTAAGAACACATCCCTCTGTGCTCCCACACTGCATTGTGCAAGACTGCATTTTAAAAGCAGTGGGTCTCCATAAACAGATCACAGAATCCCAGAATGGTTTGGGTTGGAAGGGACCTTAAAGATCCCCTTGTTCCAACCCGCTGCCACGGGAAGAGACCCCTTCCACTAGACCAAGTTACTCAATATCTGTATTGAGTTTGAATTAAGAATTCCATCCTCAGAGATTGCACTGAAACCATGCAGAAAATACAGGCTTTTACAAGCCAAATGTAGCACACAGGACTCCAAAGGCATTCCTGGTCGGAAGACAACTCATCCTGCTTTGGTCTGGCACAACACATCTACATCAAGACAGCTCCTGCTGAAAGACCTCTCAATTTCAGAACCACATTTGTGCTTAACAGCAACAAAAAACAACCCCAAACACATAAAAAAAGAAATGAAGCAATTCTGAAAAAAATACAGCAAAGATGTTCTCCAGTAAAACCAGACCAGCACCAATGGCCAATACAAGACCAGTCCACTCTCCAAATACTTCAATATTTTGCTGCTAACAAGAAAAGACAGCTGGCAGGAAAGGAAGAGTGGTGGAAAAGGGAGAAGGCAGTCCCAGAAACAGCATTTCAGCTCTCAGAGGCTGAATTTGAAATCTAATCCCAACCTGGAAAATGATAAAAAATGGCACTTTGTGTTAAGTTAGCATAATTCACCTGAAGATCATTCAGCCTGACAGAAATATTATGGACAATCCCCACTTCCAGAGCACTGGCACACACTGAAGGGTTTTTGGCCACAAACCTGGAGTAAGGACACTCAACCCTCTACTGCTGGACTCTAGAGTTAATCCCTATAAGGAGTCTTATTAATACCAACTCAAAACCAGCATTATCTTGTCATCGGGGCTGGAAAAACAGCAAATCTTCAAAAAAATCCAAGTCTCTCTTGAGGATTTGAATGGCCCATTTTAAAGTATAAATCTCTACAGCACTTTTCTTTCCATGATTATAGCAACAATCTTTGATAAATCCTTTTCACCTTAACACCAAGAGATGGCAAGTAGCCTTTTCCAAGGGCTTTAAGGAGTCATGCTCACTGCACACAAGCCATTCTGTGATCTGATGTTTGGCAGAGTATTGATTGGGGAAAGGGGAAAAAACTGTTCATATTTCAACATATATAAAGCAGCAGCGTTTTGTGTTTCCACACAGAAATTTAAGCAATAGTCAGTGTAATTACAACACTGTATTTCAGTAAACTAATTCTGAATTATGTGATTAAATGCCCAAACAGTCAATGTTTAGAGAAATGTTGGGGGTGACTGGATCTCATGCCTGTAATGAAGATTCTCCTGTCAGTCTCGGAAACCTTCTCCCAACAGTTTATGCACTCAGTCATGTCCCAAAAGAAGAGTGGGACAACTGAACACCCAATCCCAGATCCAAGAGGAGATCCAAGGAGAAAGTCATTCCTAATTCCCAACATAGGGATGTGGGGAGGTTAAAGAGATGAACACGGGGAGGAAAACCAAAACATTGCAGAAGCTGCTGAAAGGCTCCTGGTAGTCACTGTCACAAACACAACGTAGACACTCTCATGAATGACAGGTAAGACCCTCTTTTTCCAGGCTCTACACTTGTCACTTCAGAGGGACTTTGTGCACTGACCTCACAGCTGTCCCAAAAGATGGGGATCCACCCCCCAAAAGGGGAAGACCTCAACATCTGGCAATTTAACCTGGCTTCACACACAACTGACCTCTGCAGGATCAGGCTCTATAATCAGGCACATTACAAGATATGTTGCCTTTGCACCTGAAAGAACAATAAACTTGCCTAATATTCTGCAGCATCCATTTGAGGACTCAACCTTTCAGTAGAGCTTAATAATGTTCCTGGGTGTACAACAGCCCCACCAATATTCAGACAGAACCCTGAAAAGCCGAAGTAGAATAAGACAAAATACAATACAATCTCCCAGTAAACTGAACAATACTTGCCAAAAATACTCTTCTGCAACAGAAAAACGCTACATGGAAGCTGCTGCAAAGCTATCAGCGTAACTTCAAGCAGAACACGCCTTTTCCTGTCTTCTATAATCTGATCTAGCACTTGCAGACATCCCACAGAAAAAGTTGTGATCCAGAGGTGAGTGCATATCCTATAATCCTTACTGTACCATCTGTGTCTGCAGTTCTATGCAAATATGGACAAAAAAAAGGAATCATCTCTTCCTCTGCAGATTTCTGGCTTAAAAATACCCAACAACATCCAGCATAACTTGCAAGTAGGGCAAAAAATATCTGTCTGAAGATCAACAACTGCTGGTAGCAAAGATCAAAACCCACCCAAAAGTTCCCTTTAACAAGAACAAACCCTGAACACACTCAAAGCTTATCACATCCAAGCAACTCAGCTCTCATCACACTCTTCCATTCTCAGAGAACAAGGAGAGTCCTGGAGAATACTTCAAAATGCTTCTCTGTTAACAGCTCTCACAGCAAGCTCAAGAAATGACTGACAAGAGAGGGGAGTACAAGGCTGCTCTTACCCATGAGGGCCTTGCTCAGTGTTCCACAGCACCAAATGCTGCTCAGCTGCCAGTGCCTCGGAGCAAAGCTCCAGGAGAACAGCAAACCCTCACAGCCACACGCTAACAGCTCAGCAGCACAAACACAAAAGCTAGGAAATGCCCAGGTAAGTCAGTTTGCTTGCTGCAGAATTAACAGAATGGCCGTGTTTATCCGAGACATTTCAGGAGATTTTTACCGGAAACCAAGCAGGAAATGTGAAATGTTAACGAGGTGTCAGAAGGTGTTGGGCTGATTCTGACTAAATCCATAACTCATCCTCTCAGCCACCTGAGAGGCCAGGGGAGAAACAAGCCTGGTGGCTGAAGGAGAGGAAGCCTAAGGATGACCAGAATATCCAGTGTAAGTTACAGAACTGCCTCAGCTACAGAGCCAGCACACTCTGCAGTTACCTGTGCTAACAGAACAATCACCTGAATGAGTCTGGTTTGTAATAAAATGTGAGGGATTATAACATTAACCACCTAGGAAGCACTGAAGTGGCACATATTGCACTAAGCTGTAATTAGCTCTTTCCAGTTTTAAAGCACTACATAAGCCTGACCTAATGAATTTTCATAAATGCTGCTGCTAGTGGCCAGAAGGCCTCTATTTTTATACCAAAGAAAATAAATCATATTGGCTATCCCATGACCACTTGAGTTAACAAAATGAGGAAGGACACTCCAGTCAACTAGACATGGAAATGCTGATTCCTAATTCCATTAAAATGCAACCAAGTTGTTTTGTTTTGTTTTTTTCTGCTATAAAAAGATCACATTGTTTCCTTAGGCTCCCAATACCATCAGTAAAAGATCCTGTAGAAAAACAAAAAAAGCAAGAGCAGCTTAACAAGCCCTCACAAACACACATATATCCTGTGCATATATATTGAAGTTTTAACCATATTCCTGCAGAAACTTCAATCTTAAACCATTTTTCTCTGTACTTCCTACCTGCCCAAGCTACAAATGGCTTCTATACTACATGTTCTTGCTGCCTTTCCTCCAGAATCTATATGTAAATTTTGACATATTTCACTCCTTACCCATCACTGCTCCATTTTCCATTTGCTCACCTCTGTCCCACAGTGTCCTATTCCCATGGCAAACACTTCCCCAGTGTTTCTGCCTGTGCTCCTAGTATGAGCAATGTTCTTCAGTCCAGTGAAAAGTTAAACTCACTCAACAGTCTGAAAAGAAGTCAGAGCAGATACAGTCCAATAACGCTCCTCTACCATGTCAGCCCCAGCACTTTGCGCTATTTTTGTGCCACTTTTCCCTCCCTCCTAGTCATCTAATGATTGCTGCTATCTCTCCTTTCATCATATTTTTTGCCACAAGTAGCAGAACTGGAAGCAGAACAGTATTTTCCTCTTTTTCCCCATTGTACAGTGTTAAAAACTTTTAGTCTGGAGCCTTCACTCCAAGAGTCAATACTTGACACGCCTGAACTGTCTGTGTCTCTCTCAACTTCCCCCTGCTCTACCTCCTGACTGGGACACGCCTGTCACTCCCTCCTTAACCATTTGTGTCCTCCTTTCTTGTCACAGCACAGACCTGAATTCTCTGAACGCTCTCCTGGCAAAGCCTGGAGCAGGTACAGCAAAAATCCACACTGCTCCAGGAGCTTCCCTGTGTTCTGCTGCCCACATGGAGCTCTGGCAGAACTTAAGCTGAAGCTTACTGGGGTAAAACTGAGACTTCATGCTTGGCCAGCACAGATCACACTGCTTGCACTCAACACAATGACATCATTCAGCTGCTTTTTTTTTTCTCCTCTTCATGTTTATAACGGCATAAATATGTCCAGCTGAGATTTTGAAAGGATTTAGGAAATAAAGTAATATAAGTATAAATAAAGCAATCACCTTGCTTTCAAAAATTATTAGGACAGTACTCAACTATTAAGAGCACCTAAAAAATATTCCTGAGTTCTGCTCAAAGCACAACATGATAAATACATATTTTTGCAGATAATTATACAGATTTAGGGACTTACAGAAGAAAGCAACAGCTTTTTTCTGTAAGGTTCAGAAGAACAAATTCTTCACAACCCACTCAAAGTGAAACTACATGTTTCAGTTATGGAAAGAACCCACTTTCCAGAGCCTCAAGATGACAGAACAGTAATTGCTCCCTTCCCTTTGCTACACAGCCTCAAGTCACTAAACATGTTTAATTGAAGACAAAACTGTTTTATTGAACAGATTTTAAAGCAGATCCCTCCAGCACAGCAATTACACCACTTGAAGTCACATCTGCACCAGAATCTTGACTATGGAAGAGCAATTACCCTTTTATGATCAACTGAAGGTGAAACTCAAGGAGCAACAGGTCTCCTTAGGAACTTATTTACAGAGCTCAGCCCAGGGCTGGGCAGGTGATAGGCCACTGCAGCACCTGCCCATTCTGCAAGCTCCAGAAGACATTCCATGATCAGGGCAATACATATTTATAGAATATTTACACAACCTCTTTAAGTCAGGCAATGATTACACAACCATTCATAATAGCTCAACAGGAGACACCATGAGCTATTGTGTGGATTCACACTAACACAAAGGTTATTTTTAAGATATAAAAACACAAAGCCTTATGTTTGAGAGACCTGCAAGAACAGATTTAATCTATTTTAAGGTTCTCAACCCCCACCCCCACAAAACCCTATGCCACTGGCATACACAAGCCTATGAACCAACAATCAAATTAAACTCAATTTTTAAATTTCTTTTTACAGCATGTGCATGGGAATGGAGAAAAGGGAGTTCACTGTCACAGACAGTTCGAGCTGCAGCCCAAGAATCAAGAGGTTTCTTTTTCCTTTCTAACCCCACTCCTGAATTGTGTACTCTATCTCTACCCCACTACTAAATTGTGTATTCCATCTTCAGCTGAGAACTTCAATGTAACAAAAATCTCATTACATGAGTATTAACACAGACATTCAAAATTAAACAGGAAGTATACACAGGGAATGTTTGCTAGATTGCTCAAACTGGAATAGAGAAGGGAGTGGTTTTTAAATTCTTCTCATTAACCCATGCATATCTTTTCTTAAAAAATCACATTACTATTAAGCCTGTCTTTATTGCAAATATTTTTTTTTGTTTGGCTTGGTTTTTTAAGTTGATGCACCAGTTAACAAAAGGGTGGTAATAATCATATGGTAAAAATTCTGTGCAGGTACCAGCTTTGTTACAAAACTTAAAAGCCCTCAATACCTCAGCTTTCCCACATATGAAATGAGCATGATTACGTCAGAACCTCTTTTATCATTATTAAAAAAAAAGGGGGGGAAGTAGCTAAATGCAGCTGCATGCAACACCACAGAGTAACAGTCAACCACTCAAAAACGCGCACGGAAGCGGCTCGGTCGCTTTCTCACAGAGAAACAACGCAGGAACAAAATCACACAGGGGCAGTTAAAGACACTGAAGGGCAAATCTTACCAGCTGGAACTCCCTGCGCCTGTCGTAGGCGTGCTGGATGCCACTGTCTGCCCACAGGGCCCGGATGGCTGGCAGGTAGTCTAAAAAAACCCCGGTCTCCACCATGCCCTGCACCACGGTGACCGCGCGGGTGTCGAAAGCCATCACCTTGTCCCCATTGCTCTGGTTGGCAGGATCTCCCCAAGGGATATGGAGTTTCTCTCTGGCATCCACGAGGACTCGCACACCTGTGATGAGAAGGAAGAGCACTGTGAGCAGAGTTTCTCAGCATCTACTGTTTCACCAGCCCACAGAGCTGCACACAGGCAAACAATGCACCTACTCTGCACAAAGCTCAATAGGAACACCCACCCGTAGGGAATCAGGGAACGTCCAAAAAACTGACTCAAAACACTGCATTTATAGGTAATATCAAACCCCAGGTTTGCTGTCTCAAGAACATGACCATGACCAACAGGATTATATCCACAGTGTGAGTTTAACTCTTGAAAAAGTGTTACTTTTAATTACTAAGTTTAACCAACCTGTGCTACCAAACTCTTTCACCTGACTTGAGTAAAAGACAAAGTATGCTTAAAAGTTTATTTCAAAGTATGTTAAACCATCTGATGTCCTGCTTCAAGGCTCTCTAGTTTTTGTGTTATCAACTTGGTATCCAGTTATATCAAATTATATAAAGAATCTTTATCACTGAGAGTATTTCTATCATTGCCTTTAATATTTTCAGAGACTAAGATGTACTAAAATCATTGCACTTGCTAAAAATATGTTTCTATAACTTAAGTGCAGAAGGAGTTGTATCACCTAAGGGCTTCCCTCCACTCCTGTGGTTGTTTTGGTAAATATTCTCTAGAAGAAAGAGAGTATTTTAAACTCCTTTTTAAAGACCTTCTGGATATAAACCCATGGTGTTCATTTTTATAAGGTAAATGCAGGGAAATGATTTCTAGTACTAAACTTACTGATGAAAAAATAAAAACTCCAGAAAGAATAAGCAACTGTGAAGGCATGGGAAGAGATACAAGGAAATTAAGATGTGGCAACAAATGACTGTACAGTAACATATTCAGTGCCAGTGTTTTGTCAAGGTTCACTCCCTTTCCATGATTCTTCTCTCTGTCAAGGGCAGGTATCTGTCAAATCTATCTGTGACTGCAGGAAAACAGACAGATGGGCAGTTCCTAAGTGCATACTTTCACAGAGTACGAAGTAGCTTTAAAAATAAACTTTAACGTGGTTGACATATATGCTCGTGGTTTATACTGCCCTGCTATCAATAGTTTTTCCAGGCTTGACTCATAAGCAGGTTTGTAAAACAATTCTCTTCGAGAATTGCTGGATTTTCAGGGGCTGAGTCTGGCAACACTTTGCCGTTTTGAGAAACTTCATTAAGATTTTGTCCAACTATTACACCGTCCAAACTGAAAATCCAACGAGTGATTTAGATAAGAGAGAAAATGAGTAAGGATGACCAATGAAGTCAGGATGACAGCAGTGAAATCAAGCATCCACTACTCCCCTAAACCATGCGTGGAGGTTTTGGCAAACATCTATGATGAGAAGCTGTGCCTGCGGGTTGCTGTTAATTGATGTGTCAGCCCAGTTTCCTACACAACGACAGCAATTCTTCCACTGCAGCAAAATGTTGAGAGCACAGGGCTGGGCTCCTCCTCACGCACTTCCAGGTGCATCTTCCCCCCATCCATTACCGCTCATTACTGCACTCGCATTACCAGGAAATCACGGAATCACGGAATCAATTAGATTGGAAAAGACGTCTGAGATCATTCAGTCCAACCTATGACCGAACACCACCTTGCCATCAAGTGCCACGTCCAGTCTTAAAACACCTCCAGCGACAGTGACTCCACCACCTCCCTGGGCAGCCCATTCCCGTGTCTGAAGTGAAGAAATTCTTCCTAATGTCAAGCATATACCTCCTCTGATGCAGCTTAACACTGTCCCCTCACCCTATCTCTGGTTCCCTGGGAGCAGAGCCCGACCCCCCACCTGGCTACAGCGTCCTTTCAGTGCTTGTAGAGAGCGATAAGATCATCCCTGAGCGTCCTGTTCTTCACGCTGAGCCCCCCCCAGCTCCCTCAGCCACCCCTTGTGCTCCAGCCCCTTCCCCAGCTCTGCTGCCCTTCTCAGGCCTCGCTCCAGCGCAGCACCAAGAAGCAAAGCCCGGGACCTCCCGAGCTCAAACCGCTGCTCCCGGGGCCGGGCGCCGGAGCCGCCCCGCGGGCCGCACCCGAGCGGCGCGGTGACAACCCCGGCGGGCCCGGAGGGGCTGCATGCCGGCCCCAGGGGAAGGATGAGGCGCCGGGACAGCGCGGGAGGAGGAGGCGGCGGCGGCCCCGCGGCTNCCGCCACGCCCGCCTCGCACGCTCCCGCCCGGCGCGTGACGAGCGCGTGCCCCGCCCACAGCGCAGGCCCCGCCCTCCCCCCGGCCCCTCACAGGAAATGGCGGGAGCGGCGGGAGCCGGGGCCCCCGAAGGGACCCCCGGGGACATCCAGCCCGGCCCCTGGCCCTACACAGCACACCCCAGCCATCCCACGGGCTGCGTCAGGGCCTTGTCCGAACGCTCCTTCAGCTCTGGCAGGCAGAGCTCCTTTTAACCAGACTGACAATTTACTTGTAAAACTCTGCCTTTTCCTCAAGAAATCCCCCGACTCGCTTTGAACTTGAGCTTGAAATTGCGATTTTTCAGCACCGTTCCCGGAGGAGATCCAAGCTGTACCTCCTGGCAGGTGCCAGGGTGTTCACGAGGAAACACAGTGGAAGAATATTCAGGCACAGGGTGCTGGTGTGTAATGGAGATAAAGGTTTATAGATGCACATGATCATAATTCTAACGTGCTTTGTAATGGAAAATAAGGTGGAGAATGACTTCATGGAGTCATTAAGGTTTGGAAGAGACCTTTAAGATCAAGTCCAACCGTCCACCCCGTACAGCCACTGTAACCATAAAACCACATCACCCAGCACCAGGTCTGGATGTTTCTCAAACACATTCAGTGACTCCACCACGTTCCTGGGCAGCCCCTTCCAATGCCAGACCACCCTAACAGTGATTTTTTTCTTTTTTCCTAATCTCTAATCTGAATCTCCCACGTCTTATCTTTAGGCCATGTCTGCTGATTCTCTCACTGTAGGCATGGCAGAAAAGACTAAATCGTAGAAACACAGAATCAATTAGGTTGGAAAAGATCTCTGAGATCATCCAGCCCAATCTGTGACTGATCACCTCTTTGCCAAAATGGCACCAATTGCCACATCCAGTCTTTCCTTGAGCATTCCAGGGTGTCTCCACCACATCTCTGGGCAGTCCATTCCAATGTCTAATTACCCTTTTTATTAAGAAATTTTCCATAATATCCAACCCAAACTTCCCCTGGAGCAGCTTGCGGTCATTCCCTCTTGTCCTGTCGCTTGTTCCCTGGAAGCAGAGCCTGACCCTGGCTGTACCCTCCTGTCAGGGGTTATAGAATGAGAAGGTCCCCCCTGAACCTTCTTTTCTCCAGGATGAGTCCCCAGAGTTCCCTCAGCAGCTCTTGGTGCTCCAGCTCCTTTCCCTTCTCCAGATATACTCCAGCCCTTCAATCTTCTTCCTGAACTGAGGGGCCGAGAACTGGACACAGGAATTGACGCAGCCACTCCTGTCCCTGTCTTTGTCCTCGCCCATCTCCCTGTCCCCGGCTTCTTGTGGGTATGTTTAGTAGAGAAGACTGAGAGGAGTCTCATTAATGCATGTAAATATCTCCAGGGTGAATGTCAAGAGGATGGTCCCAGACTCTTCAGTGGTACCCAGTGACAGGATGAGGAGCAATGGCCATAAACTAAAACACGAGAAGTTCCACCTCAGCATGAGGAACAACTTCTTTCCATGGAGGGAGCAGAGCCGTGGAAGAGCTGCCCAGGGAGATAGTGGAGCCTCCCTCTCTGGAGACATTCCAAACACACCTGGACCTGCTCCTGTGTCACCTGCTCTGGATGGCCCTGCTTTGGCAGGGTGGTTGGACTGGATGATCTCAGGAGGTCCCTTCCAACTTTAACAAATCTGGGATTCCATGGAAACGAGCCCCAGGCTCAGCCGGCCCCGTGGCTGCAGGGAAGCTGCTGGGCAAGCGGCCCAGGGAGGTCAGCCCTCGGTCAGGGGGGCAGGATGGTGCTTGCCAGCTAAGCAGGTTTTGTTCTCGGTGCAGAAAGAGTCATTTTGTTAAAACACTTTGAAAAATTGGCATGTCCTTCCTCTCTGCCTGGCTGAGAAGAGCTTCCCAGTACTGCAAGGCTGCAGCACCAAGCTGAGCAAACACCCTGGGTCCGACCTCTCATGAGGCTGTACAAGGAGCAAAAGAGAGTGGGACTCTATCTGATTATTTTATGACATTATTTTCAATGGCAACCCTTCATTTCCTTTCATCATCCCTTCATGTGAGGGGTAGAACAACTCACAGGCTGAGGAACCTGCAAGGACTGAAAATCCCATGCTTCATTCAACCCAGCCCTAAGCACAGCTGTTCTTTTAGTCATTTGTTTAATAAATTGACTACCATAAGTACACCATTGTAGTGCAAAGTTTGTGTTAAACATTTGTCTCTCCTTACATCTTCTAGTCTTTGATACCTGCTGAGTTTTCCACTCAATCTTTTGCTCCTTTTTTTGCCAACATCAATCATAACTTAGAAAAAGAAAGAAATAAATGTGGAGACTGCCAGATGAGTTTAGAACAAGGAAATGTCACTTGGCTCCAACTGGAAGTACCTTCAAAATCTGAAATGGGTATCAGTGTTCTTACCTTAGGTTGGTCCCACATGGAGATAAACTGCATGGGAATTATTTCATGGGGCCTTACCAAAGGGAAAAAAAACCCAGAGCATTTCTCGTAGGAGAACAGGATGTACTATAAAATTAATACAGGGAGCACATCCTCGTGCCCTTGGTACAATGTGGAAGCCAGTCATTCCTGAGCTCTGGTTTTAAGATACTTAACTCTCATCTCACCTCCCTCCTAGCTGCAGAGGACACCTGAGTTTCTACAATCGAGTCAGTTCAGTGTTGGGGAGTCCTTGGCCTCCCCATTCCTGTCCCCTTCAGGTGGGGAGCTCTCCAAAAGCCCCGGGTGCTCCATTCCCGTGTCCTGGCACAGCAGCCTGGCTGTCAGCTGCGGGAGGGGCTGACCATGACCATGTTCCCTGGAGAGGGCTCAGCATCATCCAGGTCAGGTGTGGAGCCAGCTGCATCCTCCCACCCCAGCAGCCAGGCTTCATGTCTAAGGCAGGGTGCGTAAGGTCTTTCTCTGCTTGGCTTTTTTCCTTCCTCTTAGCCACTTCTTTCCTTAGCTTTCCTGGAAAGCCCAGGAATGACGGGAAACAAATGCTGCCCGTTTGCGCTCGCAGCTCTTCTCATGAGGCTGCTAAGGAAGCTTCTCATTTTGAGTGCTTTTGCCCCACCAGGCAGGACAATGGGCTCTGGAGATACTCCTTTAACCATTGCTTTGCTGGCAGACCTGAGCTTAAGTCAACCTCTATGCCACAATTCCTTTTTGTTTTTTGTTTTTTGGGGTTTTTTTTGTAGACTGCTTTGAAATCTTCCTGGAAGGAACTGTGTGCTGAAACTGAGCCTCCACTTGTCACTTGCTTCACTTAATTACCCCTTCCTTCCCCTCAGGGCCGTCCCCAGCTTCCTTACATAGAAAGGTGGCTTACTCACCACATGCCTTTTGTGTTGGATGATTCAACTTTCTGATGTGTGAAGAAGGGGCAACCACGTAGGAAATGTGACCTTTTAAAGAAAAGGGGGGGATTCCCTTTGCAGTGCTTTCCACAAGAGAAACCCTGGAGAATTGAGAGTGGCTCTGTTGAGAACAATCACAGCTTGTGGTGCTTCATAAGGAGACCAGAGGGATAAAATCCAGCTTTCAGCAGGCCTTTCCCCAGCCTGGACACAGTGTGAGAGGCTGACAGGGATCTCTGAGCTCTGGAAGCCCATGGACACTCACCATTGCCCTGTGATGTGACATGATGGCTACGAGTGCGTTTCCACTATGGCATCATTTACCCCTGTGTGCTGTAGAACACCCATGGAAACTTGGAGCTACATAAATACCACTGCATTTACCATATAAAACAGGAGGCAAAGGGGACTCCCCAGATAATGTCCTTCTGCATTATCTAGGGGGCAGAAAGGCCAGGATGAATGTGGGGAGTCAGAAACCTGGAGGGAGCACGGCTGCTGCTGGTGCTCTCCACCACTCTTCCTGCTGTTCAAGTCTCTTGTTTCCTTGACCAACAAATTCACACATCAGCCAGCCAGGCTGTGCCAAGGACTGGAGAATTCTTTGCTTTCCACAAGTGTGGGTTTCGTGATTAGAGGCCCAGGAGTCTCTGCCCTAGACAAGCCTCTATAATCTGATTTAAATGCCTCGTGCTTCATGTGGCAGATTTGCCAAAGAGCATTAACTGCTGGGGTGGTTCACCTGGGCACAGGTGAAATCTCAGCTCATCTCTGACCATGTGTTTGGTGCTGTGGGTCACTCACAGATGTTAACAAAGCTGAATTTACCTTGGACATCTTGTGGAAATTACACAAAGTAGCTTTATAATAGAGGAATATCTATAAGCTATATCATAGCTTGTCAGAGAAGACTAGAAATAGAAATAGAAAAAGACCCCACACCTGACCTGTGAGGGGGTGTTTGGGGGATCGGAAGGATTTAAAATTATCGGCATCTTTGGAGCTCAGTGAGGCTGAAGAGCTCACACCTCAGCGTGAGCTTCTCAGAGCTGTTTCTCCTGGATCTCCTGCAAGACCATTTTATTTCTGAACTCACTTGAAGACCCAGATTTTAAATGTTGCTTGTGAATAAGACACCTATATTCCTCAGTGGAACTGTTAAAGTCAGTATTTTGGGATAAAATTACCATTTTTATTCCTTTAAGGAAATGGGGAACAGGAAGTTGTTGGTAGTTGATCCTTTACTTAGGCCAGTGTTAGCACCACGCCTGGAGTATTCCTGAGTCCTTTTACCACCACTTCTGTAACAGACCAAGTTGTTTGGTTTTAAACTGCAAATGGTTCAGAGGAATCATTGTAGATTACAGCAAGTTTTCCTATTTTGCCTATCAAACCAAGAAAATGAGCTATATATTTTTATGTGCTCCTTACTCTGATGTTATGTTCTCAAAGAATTCCTTGCATGTACTCCTGCCAGTATCTGTCTCTAAGAGATGGAAGCACTTTAGTTCGCTAGCATTATCAAAATGCCTGCATGCCTTTACTGTCCTTTCTTTTGCTTCCTAAATCACCTCTGGATTCCCTTTCTCCTGCCTTCTGCCTCCAGGACTATCTGTGCTACTGGAGTTTGTCACCCTTGGCTTTTCAGAGGGGCACCAGGATCTGAGCTTAGTTTGGCAGAACCAAACAAAACCTCAGATCCTGAATTATGAGACTCTGCAAACATGAGGAACTCTCCTCCTGCTCCTTTTGGCTGTCAGCTGATGCCTTGAAGCATGAGGCAGGATAACTTGGACACCAGTGTGGAATGACCGAGGTTGCTCATCATCTATGTGGAGCAGAGTGTCTGATCCAGCAGCTGCTGTGACTTACAGGGGAATTCCACATGGGAATGACTGAGCAGACGCAGGGGAAAGGCCTTCCAAAGTACTGGCTTGTCTGGGTGCTTTGATAAAACACTTCCACGAGGGCAGCAAAGCAATTGGGAAAGCAGCCTATGCCTTCAGGGCATTATTGTTCATGGAAAAAGCTCTGCTCTGAGCTTAGAGCCAGCCTGCTCCCCTCAAGTGTGAGAACCACAGATCCTAAATCCAGAGCAGTCACAAACACCGTGGTGGGGAAGGCAGTGCCCTGAGAAACAGCTGCACACGTGTGGGGAGTGTGGGTGCTCCCCATGTGACATGGCAACGTGGATGTGAAGTGTGTGATGTACACATGGCTGGGTGTGTAAAAGTGCCTGTCCAATCTGTTCCTGTGTGTCCTGGGCACACAGGGAGCATGCCAACAGTGCTGGGTGGGATCAGCTCATGGACAGAGTGGTGTGAGTGCCTGCTCAGGACATGTACAGGTGACACTCAGGCACACACAGGTGTGAACACACACTCCCTTGTGTGTGTTCTCTGTGGTGTGCAGGAAGGTACTCACACAAGGGGCAGTGCCTTTTGGTTGGCAAGAATTCCTGGGAGTGCATCATCCCAGCCCTGGCATAATCAGATTCTGGACAGTGGAGACTCAGCCTCTCCTCCTGCCCAGCTGTGCTGGCAGCTGAGCTGAGGGCAGCAGAGAAAACTCTGCCACTTTCTGGAGGAACCAGCCAAAATCTTGCTGGAGCTCTTGGTTTCCAGTGCTGCCAGTCAGGTACTGTTCCCCCCTCCACCCTGCATGTGACAGTGCCACTGTGAGGAAGCACTCTAACAACATGGTCTTCCTCTGGTCACTCTTCATCACAATTTCCCCATGTGAAAAAGCCACCAACTCCCCAAACCGCCCATCTGGCTCCTGCATCTGCAGCTGAGCTGTCCAAGGCTGCTGGCATTCAAAGGGCAGCTGCCCAAAGCACTGCTCAGCCCTCACACTTGCACAACACTCAGTAACACCACCTTGGCCTTAGCTTGTTATACATGACTTCACAAATTCCAGAATGTTCTTATGCCTTTATTTTCTCCATCACTCCAGCACATGCTGCCCCCCCTAGCCTGGCTCCGGAGCCAGCTGGGATCTGGGATCTATAGGGCTCTGCAATAGGTCATGACCCAAACTCTGGGGGTTGGGGCCGTCATTCCTTGGACCCTACACGGCTGAGCAGGATGCTGTGACCACACATCACCCCCTGAAGTGCTGCCCCAGGCGCTGCATCACCCTTCATGGACAATCAACCTCCATCGGTTTCTGTACCTGCTCCAAACCCAGGCCCAAGACCCTGGCCATTCCATTCCGTTCCGTTCCGTTCCACTCTCCATCCCATCCCATCCCATCCCATCCCATCCCATCCTCCATTCCATCCATCCCATTCCATTCCACTCTCC
>VWZS01001738.1:258843-387364 GCA_013397075.1 Rhabdornis inornatus
CCCATCCCATCCTCCATTCCATTCCTTTCCATCTGCCATTCCATTCTTCATTCCGTTTCATCCCGTTGCGTTGCGTTCCATTCTGCATTCCATTCCATTCTCCATTCCATCCCATTCCACTCTCCATTCCACTCTCCATTCCATTCCATTCCATTCCATTCCATTCCATTCCATTCCACTCTCCATTCCATTCCATTCCACTCCCCACCCCATCCCATCCTCCATTCCATTCCTTTCCATCTGCCATTCCATTCTTCATTCCGTTTCATCCCGTTGCGTTGCGTTCCATTCTGCATTCCATTCCATTCCATTCTCCATTCCATCCCATTCCACTCTCCATTCCACTCTCCATTCCATTCCATTCCATTCCATTCCATTCCATTCCATTCCATTCCATTCCATTCCATTCCACTCTCCATTCCATTCCGTTCCATTCCGTTCCGTTCCATTCCATCCTCCATTCCATTCTCCATTCCAGTCCATGCCGTTCCAGCCCCTCCGCGCGCTCCCACGAGCGCCCCCAGGCGGCCGCCGCGCCCCTTCATGCAAATGAGCGCGGGGCGGCGGGTGCTGATTGGCTGCGGCGCGCAGCGGTGGCGCCGCCCCCGGCGGGTGTCGGTGTCCGCAGCCAGGTGCGCTCGGCCGGGGCTGCTCCGCCACCGGGCTCCGCTCCGCTCGTCTCCGCTGTGCACCGCCACCATGACCGTCACACGGCTCGACCAGGGCCAGCGCTATCGCCCGCGGATGGCCTTCCTGAAAAAGGTGAGCGCTCAGCATCGCTAGGGACAGCCGCACTGTTATGGGCACACCGGGGCCGCGTCCGGGCGGGGCGATGCCATGCCCAGGGCAGCGCTGGCGGTGCTTGGGGTGATGTGTGTTCACAGCATCTTTTCGGCCACGGCTCCCCGGAGCACCTGTGGGCGTGTGGGGTCCGAGGGTGCCAGTCCCTGCCCCGAAGTTTGGGGCCGTGACCTGTTGCAGAGCGCTGTGCATCCCAGCTGGCTCGAGGGGCAGGCTGGAAGGGCAGCGAGTGCTGGAGTGATGGAGAAAACAGGACTGACAGGCTGTTTATATTTTGTAGCTTATCTCAGCTGAATGATACGTTTTCTCCCTCTTCAATTGTTTTTTTTTCCAAGTCCCTCAAAGCCGTGTCTGTTCCCAGGGAAAAACCCATCATCTGCAGTGCCGGGGCACGCAGTGTAGCTCTGGTCCAGTCGATCCAGTGTGTATTCCCAGTGCTTTCAGCTGATGTCCACGTTCAGAGGGTGTTTTACAGCCAACTGCCTGCTTTCTGCCTCCTTCCAGTTTTTCAGAAATGAGCGTATTTGTGGCCAGAAGCAGTAGAAGGAGTGGGATGATGTATGCCTACGCTTTTGGGTGTAATGCCTAATTTTGTAAAGCATTTGATGGGCTTTTTCTGTAGCATTCATTCAAAGCATAGCCAGTTGTAGCGTAGCTGGTATCTGCAGATTTTCAAAAGCAGAGTGTTAAGCTAGCTTTTCTCCCACCCACCTCTCCTGTTGAATGGAATTAACTGAATTTCCAGTGACAAATACATCCAGCAAGTCACTGTTTGAATTGTAGTTAGCTTTCCTCAACACCCACAACCTAAAGAGGATTCCAGGGATAAAGGGAGGGGAATCTGGGGATATTCAATGCTAAGGTATGAGCCTGGCAGTACATGCGCTGTACTTACTACACCAGAGGAAGTGAAGAGGGTATTTTCTTTGGTGCTATGTCTTGCAGAGTAAATTTGGCTGGAGAGCCCTGCCAAGGGAAATTCTCCAGGCCAAATTCTGTACTGAGTAATGCTCAGTGGAGTTGCGTGCGGGGGAGCAGAGGAGAAGCTGTGTGCTTTGAGAAAACAACTGCCTGCAGCTGTGCTTCAGCTGCTCCGTGGGAGTGCAGCAGTCTCTGCAAAGTGCTCCGAGTTCCTCAGGTGGGAAGATCAGTCAAAACACAGCGGATTGCTGTTACAGAGCGTGCACAGCTCACACTGTGAGCAGCCAGGGGGGCTGAGCACTTCCAGAGCTTTGCAAGTCTAGGACCTGTTAGCTGTAGGAAGGGAAGCTCCCGGTGGTCAGCAAAAGCCCTTGGCTCTCATCTCTACTTTCATTCCTGCTCTGTCTTGTCCTGACCTTGGAGAAGCCGTGTTGGGAGCCTGGGCTGTTCCATGGCAGTGTGGTCTGTGTGCAGACAGCCACATCCTCAGAGCTGCCTGGAAACACCAGGCACCTTTGCTGGTTGCCCATGGCAGGAGCTGAGGATGCTCCCAGCAAGCACCTTACAGGCTTAGACCCATGAGGAGCTAAAATCCTAGAAAGAAGCTTTGTTAATTGCTTAAGCCTGTGCTCACGCTTTGCTGCCAGCTGACACTCACTGTGCCTGGGTGCTGCAGGGAGGGATTCCTGCTGTGCTGTCAGCCCTTGGGCCCCTGTGCTTTCCCAGCTGCCAGCACCCACCTCCCTGTGCTGCCTCTCCAGCATGAAGCTGGTGACCACAGCAGCAATCCTGCCATGGGACACAGGGAGAGGACAGGGGGCTGCTGTAGGGGCAGTGGGCAGTGCCCTGTTCTTGCTGTGAGGCTGCTCTGAATGGACTGGACGTGCAACTTGGTTTTTATGGCTGAACTAGGGGGATCAGAGGCCCCAGGGTCCTGTAACTCCTGCTCATCTTGCTAGCACTTAGGTTGTTTAATTCTATTTCCCCCCCACTTCTAAACCATCTTGCCTGGAAGAAGAATGACCCAAAAGTCTGTTGAGATAGCAACCAAGCCTCTGAAATGCATTTAGGCTGGATGCTGTGAGAGCTTGAATGAACTCAATCTCTTTGTGTCTGTGCCTGCTCCAGCAGCCAGATGTGGCTCTGCTGGGCATCAGCTGCCAGAGCTGGGCTGTGCTCTCCAGGAGCTGCTGGGCTGGGTGTTTTTCCTTGCTGTGCTACACGAGCTGCACCGTGACTCACACCTTGTGGGTAGGGCTGATGGATGCCTTCTTCCTCTGCCTCCTCCTCACTCTGGTCCCTGGTGGCTGCTCCCAAGCTGTGTAGCAACCAGGGGGGGACTGTTCCAGGGTCTGCAGCATGGCTGGAGGCTTTTCCAACCTGGCTTTGCTTCTCCAGGCTTAGACTTTCCAGCAGCTGCCGGCCCTCATCTTCCTGGGCATTTCCAGAAAGGTGTGAGCACCTGAATTATGTTTTTGCTGAAATCCAGCAGACTCCTGCTCTCTAAGCGGGGCCCTGGATATGGCTGAAGCTGAGCCTTAGGCCAATCTCAGCCTCATCCCATCTTCCCTTTCCCTGTTCCAGGATGGGAGATTCCAGTTCTGCATCTTTCTTTGGAAAAAATCCCCTCCAGACTGGGAAGAGCCAGCTACATCCCTGCCCTCCCCACTCACAGATTTACTTCCTTTAGCCAAGTCATCACTCAGTGGGAACAAGCCACTTCCCCTCAGCTTTAATTAAGAAAAAGCAGGAAGTTTTAGGTGGTTAACAATGGATTTTTTCATTTCTTCTTTTTTCAGATCATCCATCAATGTGCAAAGCAAGGTTGGTAGCTGTAGATCTAGTAAACAGTTGAATGAGCCTTCAGAGGCCAGAGTGGGGATAAGGACAGTATTGTTACCTTGGAAATCAGAGCAAGTAGGGCTGATCCTTGCCAACAGCAGCAGGCAGTGAGGGGGGCTAGAACCAGGCAAATATGACAGAGAAAGCAGCAGATGTTTAATTATAGCACCAGGACTGTGCACTCAGCTGGGAACTGGAAATTCCTGCTGGGAAAATTGATCTTTTTTATGTCTGAAGCACAGATGCATCTGTCTGGGTTGATGCTGAGGAGGGCTGAACTGCTCACCTTGGCAGTGTTTTGCTGTTGCATTTCCGAGTCTCAGCACCTGGAGTTTGTTTTCTCTGAGCTGTGGATGCCCTGGTCCTGGGGAGTTGGTGGCTCCCCAAAGAGTAAAGCTCAGGCAAGCAGGGATGGGACCTGCACCCAGGGTAACCCAGCCAAGCAATCCATCAGTGGTTGTCTGCCCCCACTGCTCCATGCTATGGGAAAGCATCCATCCTTCTTCTCCAGAGCCATGGACACCCCATCAACTGCTGGCCTTTTCCATCTCCCTGGGGCTTCCCATGGGCTCCTGGAATCCAGTGGTGATTTTTCTAACTTTATGGCAGTTTGAGTTCTGCTTTGCACTCGGTGAACTGAACCCTGTGACTTTGTGCAATCAGAGGGGTGACAGACATTTTTCCTGTTGTCTCCTCAGTGGCTTTCAGGGTGAGTTCACCTCCAGGCAGAAATTCCAGCTGATCTGAAGGGAGATCTCCATGGGGCTCATGCCTTGCGGTGTCTGTGATGTGAGCTCACCCCAAGCCTGGCTCCTTTGGCACTCCTGATATTTATTTACCTCTGTGTGCATCTCCACCCATCAACCAGTCAGGAAGTGGCTTCTGGCTCTGCAAAATTCAAACCAGACAGCTCTTTCCTGGCTGAAAGCATGACAAAATGTGCTAGAGCCCTTAGCAAAGCCAGGAAGTGTTCCTGCTGTGTGTGAAGCAGCCCTCCTGGCCTCCCTCTGGCAGGCTGGCTCTGATAGCAACTCCTGATTGCTGTAATCCACTGTTCCCTTGGGAGAAGAGACACAGACAGGCTGAGTTTTGATCAGCAGGGTGGATGCTTTGCACCCAGAGCTAGGCACCCCCCAAGAGCAGCTCCTTGCTTTTTAATATATTTGTCATTTCTCCAGTGACAAGAGGGAGTGTGGCAGAGTATGAACACGAGGAGAGTTAAGAGCTGCTGGTTAAAGGAAGCTAACATGCTGTGCTGTGGGGCTCTGGGGGTTTCTGAGGCAATTCCCTGCTCTCAGCTGGTTGAAGATGTGTCTCTGGAGCCCACCTGGAGAACAGCAGCTGTGTGCTGGAGCAGGGTGTGCTGTGCTGCCTGCCTGGAGCAAATCCTGCCTGAGCCTGGGGGATCCTGGTGGGCTCTGCTGGGTGGTCATGGCACTGGGACAGAGGGATGAGCAGGGCTGTGTTTGCTCCCAGGATCTCTGTTCTCTGTGAAGAGACTGTGCAGTCACAGAGAGTGACTTCCCAAGGCACCTGTGTTTGCTTAGAATCCCAATTTCCTAAATGAGTTCCCTGCCTGCTGGACCATCCTGCCTCACCTCATCCCACACAGCTGAACTTTCTTAGGCTGAAATTGTAGGCTCTTTTAAAAGCCCTAAAAAATGACTTTGTATTCCATCACTTCTGGTCTGGTTTTGCTCTTTTAAATATTTTAGAAGTATTTATACAAATACTTATGTTAAATTTTACCAGGCTTCTCCATTTTAGCATTAATTTGTCACTGCCTTTAAAAGCAGTTGAAAATCCAGTTTTAGTGACAAGCTCAGAGTGTATCCTGTCACTACAGCTTAAATCCTCACAGAACTTGGCAAGACTTGGGACCAAAGTCACTGTGGTGCCTGTGAAGACAATACCCTCCATTATGTGTGCATGTCATCAAGTCACACTCATTAAATCCTCTGCTCTCAGTTTAAGAGCTACAGCCTCGCCCAAAACAAATGTGTGGAGAGACCAAATTGGTCCTGTTGGACCAGTTTTGATTTAATATCCCTGGAAGCAGAAGACAAAAAGCAGAGCATCTTCCCCAAAGCTCTCATGGCACTCAGATAATCAAGAATGAGGAGATGAAGGGTGTGCCCCAGCTACATCTATCTGAGCACAGATCCCAAGTGGAAGTAGAAGCTTTGTGCTTTTGGAATGGTGCTGGTAGGAAGTCAGGAGGAAAATACCTTTGAAAATCGTTATATTTTGAAAAGAAATAAAGGTAATTGGGAATGAGAAATAGAAGTTGTCTGGCCCTGAGTGTGAGACTCATCCTCTGTTAAAAATGAGTCACCAGGATCCCTGAGGAATGCCAGGCAGGAGATGCTGCCAGATAGGAGGATGTCCCTGCCCCATCCCTGGAGGGGCTGAGCTTTGCTGGCCAAGGGGCTGAGAGCTGGTGGGTGAGTGCAGCCCTGCACAGGAATGGTCAGAGAGCCCCTCACACACCTCCTTTGCACCTCCTAACGGAAGCACAGATTTTATTCCCTCCCCATTTCTCTTTCTAAATGCCCAGTAAGCCAAAGAGGAACTTTTATGGGTAGCAGAGATTTTATTAGTTTTTTTTTTTTTTCCTTTCGCTCTCATGGAGTGGTTCCATCTTGTCCCTCCTGTGCTAGCCCTGGCTTTATGTGTGTCCAGTGGCAGTGTGAGCTGCCATGGAGGTGGCATCTCTGGTGCCAGGGGGAGGTTCAGAGAGGGCTGTGGCCACTGCCTGCATTGCTGTGGCACACCAGTCCCCATCCCTCTGGAATGCTGGCTCCCAGGGCTCCCTCCTGCCCACTCCAGAAATCCATCCCATCCCATCCCCTGCTTTGCAGATTGAAACACTCATGATGGAGATGCAGAGCCCAGACACAGGGATCAAGACACAGACACAGACTGTGATGGTCACCAGCATCCCCCACGCTGTGACAGGTAAGAGCCTCCCTGAGGGAAGGGGCTGGGCTGAGTTCAGCAGAGAAAATCTGTGTAAGGGCCCCATGGCCAGGGCTGCCAGTGGCTGGCTGTGTGCTGGAGCTCTGTTCCCAATAAATATCAGCTGTACATCACTTGAAATGTACCTCCTCCCTTTATCTTGTTCTCACTCGTGTCTCATTTCATTCCTACTCTGAATCAGACACAAAGGTTGATCCCCAGGCACTTTCAGCTGTCTCATGGGGGTTAACTCGAGTGACCTTGCCTTCTCTTAGCACAGAGGTGAGGACATGCTGCAGCCTCCATGCTCATGCTCCCAGTGAGGCTGGACCACAAATAAAGATAAATATTAAAATCCAACTAAAACAAGCAGCATGGAGGCAGACTGAAAGATGGTACTTCAGAAATCAGCAGTAAACAATTAGTCTCCCTTTTAATGTTTACTGCTAGTAATAATTTTTCTTGAGTAGGCAGGAAAAGAACAAAATATTCAACCCACTTCTGTGGCTGTAAATGACAGCTTTGGCTCCCTGGAGGAGGCTGAAGGAGCAGCAGACAGGAGCTGTGCTGTGTCATGTGTGGTGTTACAGGCAGCTCTTATCACAGCCTCCTTGTGCCTGCTCCTCCTTTCACCAGGCACTGTCAGTACCTCTGCTTCCCTGTACTCCAAGCCTCCACAAAAGCTCTTGTGAGGAATCCTCTGCTATAAATATTCACACATACTCCATACCCAAGTTTCCTCCCCCTGCTTCAATCTTTCTTCAGCACTTTGAAATTCAGAACAAAAACTCCCACTGAAACCAGTGAGTTTGGTCCAGGCAAGTCAAGAGACTTTCTCCACTGTGTTTGCAGAGCCCAGTGTATTTGCCCCAGTTTCTTTTTTTCAAGAATGAGGCTGCAGAGGCACTGAGGTCACTTGCCCATGAGGAGAGCCAGTCAGTGGAAGGGTCAGGAGAGCTTGGACACATCTGAAGCTGCTGTCAGCAGCACCCTCCATGCACTGCAGTGCAAACCACATCCTGGCTCACACAGCTATTACGCAGCTGAGCTGGGTGGAGGCTTTGCCTGTACAAAGGAGCTTCCCAGAGCTGTCAGGGAATAGTTAAGGCAGCACAAAGAGGAGATTCCCTGTGCTGAGGATGACGTCCCATGCAGATGCAGTGCAGGGGAACGAGAACTTCTCTTGATGTCTGCTCAATGTAAAATCCCACTTCCTAAAAGTCCACTGGTGTCTGATGGGTTAGCACTCACCATCACTGCCTGCTGTCTGCTTTACTCTGCTTCCTTAACTAGAATTGCTGCAAGTTCCCTCTTGCACAAGTCATAAATTCATCTCTGAGAGGAAGGTGACTTCCACTCCCTCTGTGTGCTGGTCATCCCTCTCTAAATTGATATTTTTAGTGCTGCATGGATACTGATTGGCTTCTGGGTGTTGCAAAAGAGGCTGCTTTGTGTTTGATCGGGGTGTGGTGAAGATACTGGAGCAGGGGACACAAATCCATTGGAGAGAGCCTGGCTCTGCCTGTGCAGGAAGCTAACTAGTTAAATTCAGTGAAAGTCAGTAAAATGGCTCACAAATAAACCTCGATGTTAAATGTGCACCTTTGGGGGAAAGTGCTTACAGAGGGAGCTGTCTAGAAATGAGTGATGAGATAATCCTTTAATTTCATCTATTTCAGGAAGCAGGCAGTAGGATAAGAGCTCTGAGCCCCTATTAGAAAGTTAAGTCATCACTGCAATGTCAAGAAAGGTCAACACCTCAGTCTGCAGTCCTAGGGGAGGTTTGGATGAGAAGGCCAGTAACTGATCAAGGCACAAGTGCATTTTTGCCCTCTTTAAATGAAAGGAGTTGTATGAAATTTGCCCCCCCAGAACGTAAAACTAAAACTGCTGGAGGTTTATGCTGCCTATGGGTACAACTGCTCACAGTCCAGCAAAAGAACTGGGAGAGATAAAATGTGTGTGATTGCAGAAATCTTGTTTCCCTTTGATTAATCCTGTAACCTCTGCAGCTTGGATCTGAGACTTGGACATCCCTTCTGCCCACTGAAGGACTCTTAGAGGATCAGTCACTGGCCTTCTACAAAACTGAGACAGGCCTGTGCTCTGTGAATCTGGAGCTTCTCTGCAGTGAATCTTTCCAGGCAAGGTGGAACAAAACTCCCCTTCCCTGGGTGTGAAAGCTGTTGCATCCTTAAGCCCTTTCTAAGCCACTGATGAGGGTTTGGATGCTGCTCAGGCCATGTGAGCTGGTGCCACACTCTCCCTGTGCCATCCCAAGGTCACTGCCTGCCTCAGGCTCCCTCTCCCAGGGCTGGATGCCTTTGGGGGGGCCAGCATGGCCAGTGGGAGCCCAGCAGTGCATTCTATCTGTGCCTCCTTGCATGTGAAAGCACATTGGCAGAAAAGGGGGCTATGCCCTCAGAGAGATCCAGAGCACAGTGAGGGGTGAGGACTGGAGAGATCTTTCCACCCATGGATTTGGGCACACTCCTGATTTCAGTTCCTGACCTTTGCTTTGCTTTGCAGGTAATGATATCATGCAGTGGATTCTTCAGCGCTTGCAGATCACTGCAGAAGGTGGGTAAAAATGAGAAAATTGAGGCTTGCTCAGCTTTCAGTTATAAAACCTTAAGATCTCAAGAGGCACAACCTTTTAGTTGAATTCTCCCCTGCATAAGAGCTCACTTTTAATTCCAGTGAAGTGTTTCTGTGCAATGAAAACATCTGCATTCTCCATTTCCAGAGGCACTCCACCTGGGAGACCTGTTTGTCAAATATGGATACATCTACCCTCTTCAGGAGCCAAAGAACCTCACCCTCAAGGCAGACGGCAGCCTCTACAGGTTTCAAGTGAGTTGCAGCTCTGAGAAGGAGTTCAGCACTAGTTTTTATTAAAAACAGGCAGCTGGGGCAGTTCCCAGGAGCTGTGTAGCTGTGCAGGAAGAAGGAGAAGACTCAGAGAAGCCTGCACAGAGAAGACTGAGATTGCAGTTTACAGAGAAACTGTGATAGTTTCTTCAACAAAATTAGTGAACTTGTTCGATCTAAGAATAGCTGTGCTTTCCTCCAAAGAGTGTTCCCTTCCATGTCTTAAAGCAGCAAATGGAATTGCTGGTTGGAAACAGAACGATGTGGGGGCACTGAATAATGAATATACAAAAGCACAGTAATAACAAGATGGTGTCGAGGTTCCTGGCTGGGCTGTTTCCACTGCTGTGGGAAATTGGGATATTCCTGGTACTTGGAATGAGGAGTCCATGAGTTCAGAGCCTTTGTGCACTAACAGGGGGCTCCTTTCCTTGCAGACCCCCTATTTCTGGCCAGTGCAGAGCTGGGCTGCTGATGACACAGACTATGGTGAGTGGTGGCACTGCTCGTGTCCAGGGCTGTGGGTTTGTTGCTCAGTCCTGTTCCACACCTGCTCTTCATGTTCTTGTGCTGCATCTCTGCTTGCAGTGACCAGCCCTGGCATTTTTTTTTTCATGCTGTTTTGTGAATAATTCTCAGTAATGGTGAATTGAGGGTGTGACCATCTTGTGGTGGCCTTGATGAGAGAAAGTGCTTAAGCTCTTATGTTTCACTAAGATCCATCACACAGGAACACATCTGAATTACCTTGTTGGGGAGGGAAGACTTTAAACACAAATTAGATTTCCCTGAGTAATTAAGTGTGTTCCTGGATCTGAGCCCAAGGCTGCCTTCCTGTAGATTTGGATCAAGCCTTGCATTCAGAGATGGTTTCTTCCTTATAGAAAGCACAGTGACTTCCCATATCTCCCGATGGCCCTTTCCATATGAATCTCTTGTTGCCTTTATGGTGCTTTTTGTTGTAGAGCTGATCATGAATCCTGGGTGATCAGCTGGGTTTGCTCCTGTAGGCTGTGCAGTTCACAGACTGATTTGTCCATACCAGGGTTGTCCTCTGTGACTTTCATCTGCATTATGCTATAGGTCTTCCAAGGAAATAAAATTCCATTTTAGATTGGAGTGTTTTTATTAGAACTTGAGCAAAAAAACCACTGGTCTGTGCTCAGAAAACTTGGAGGTCAAACTCTGAGGAACCTCAACACCTGAAAGGTTTGTTCCAGTGTCCCCTGACCCGTGGAAGCCTGGCTGAATTCCCAAGGGAAGGGTGGCTGCTGGCAGAAGGCACACGCTGCCTGTTCTGCCTGGCTGCTCCCAGCCTGGGCATCAGTGACAGACCAAAAGCACCAAGTTCTTTTTTCTTCACTGAGCTTTTGTGAGCTTGGAGCTCATGCCTGGGAAGGTATTGTATCAGACAAAGGCTCCTGTGTTTGTAATGTGGGTAAATTTATAATTATTCTTGGACTTGCTGGTCTAAGTATAACTGACTGCTAATTTGCTTCTACCTCTACAGCAATTTATCTGGCAAAGAAGAACATTAAAAGGAAAGGGATTTTGGAAGAATATGAAAAGGTGAGGAGACACTGCACTTGTTCCATTACAAGACCTTCATTTGCTACAACTTTAGCCCTTTGTTGCTGATGAGTGGAGCACAGCAAAAAAATCACCTCTTCAGTTGTATGAGGTGTGACTCCAGCAGTATCCAAAGCCAACATTTTGCAAGTAAAAAAATGACCAGAACAGAAAACTACTGTGAAGTCAATTATAATTTTAGCAGGGGTAATTGCTCTCCTTGCAATGGTATTTTTGAACTGTTGCAATTCTTGTAATTACGTGCAGAACAATCCAGATTTTTTGGCTCAGTTGCCAGCCTGGCCTCGTTGAGCTATGGAGAGTCAAGAAAACCCCAGCATGGGAGTGCCCTGGTCAGAATTTTCACACTAACTGCTTTTTTATTTTTATTCCAGGAACATTACAACATGCTCAATCAGAAAATAAACTACAAGTGGGATTTTGTTATTATGCAGGCCAAGGAGCAGTATAAGTGAGTTGACTTGCATTCCCTTGTTTGCATCACTGGGGAGGGTGTGAGGAGCAGAGCTTGGCTGTCTCAGTGCACAGTTAAATCACACATTAAAAACACCAACTGCAGCTCTAAAATGGCTTGGAGGGGAGGTTTAGGTTTTGCACTTGATGTGGTTCTGTGAAGAAGCTGGGTTCTGATGCTGCAAGCCCTCACTAGAAATAACTTCATTTAGCTCCGTGCTCTCCATGAGTATTTGTGGATCAGGCACTGGAGTTCAGGCCTGTTGTTGGTCTGGGTCAGGAGTTACTTGCACACCTCTCAGCTGAATGGAGTGAATCAAGAAGCAGTAAATGTTCCTGGCAGGGACTTCTGGAGAAAACTGAAGTGCATACTTAGGCACCCAGCTAAAATGACTTGATTTTAGGAGCTGAAACCTTCAAATTCCCAGGAAAGTTGGTGAACATGTGATGGGATTACTTCTTTAAGAGATCTTTCCTACTTCTGTGGACTCCTCTTACCTTCCCTTACCTCCTGGCACAGCAGGCAGTGCCTCTGCTGCTCAGCAGCCTCTGTGTCTTCCCTGGGATGGCAGCCAAGTCCTCGGAGCACAGCTCATCAGATAACTGTCTCATTAAACACGAGACTGTTGTTCTTGTAAATTGAGGTCAGACTTGGGCTAAGAGATGCCAAATGCAGTTTCAAAGTCAGATACCCAGCCTGTGTCTGGACCAGTAGATTAAACTTGTCTGAGGCTGTTTGATGGTGCTGCTGGGGCAGACTGGTGCAGAGCACCCACCGTGCTAACCACAGCAGGGAGGCCACATGCAAACAGCCTGTTGGGAATGCTCCCTTCCCCATGCTAAGTCCCAAATTGTGCTCAGGACTTTTCTGGGAAAGAATTAGTTGGTCCAAGCCCAAATCATGCCTCTTCTATTTAGTTGTGGAGGTGATTTGGCTTTTAGTGCCTGGGAACACTCCTCAGAACCATTTCCAAGCAGTTGCTGTGAGAAATGCCCCTGCTTTACTGAGAGACAGGGATGAGACATGTCCAGGATGTATCTCTGGGTGGCAGTCCTTGGATTCTTCCCGGGGACATTGGACAGGGATAAACATGAAGCAGCAGGACTGAGGGCAAGTCAGCAGAAAGCTACCAGGGGGCTGTGTGCCTAATCAAAAGGGGATGTGTCTGCTCCCAGCTCAGCTCAGGAAGATGATGATTTCTGAAAAGCCAGAGTGGCTGTGTGAACATGATCTGCAGCCCAGAATTAGCCAGGGCACGATGTGGTCAGGATCACCAGAGCATCCATGGTACAGCCAGGCCGGGACCCACGGACACGGGAGGCTGGAGGTGTGCCCTGCTTCTCATCCCACTGGTTTTAGGAGGGTAAAATTCATGAATTCCCCTGTTCTTGGCTTTGCAGGGCAGGGAAGGAGCGGAAGAAGGAAGACAGGTACGCCCTGGACTGCCAGGAGAGAGCCTACTGGCTTGTGAACAGAACTCCTGTGAGTAGAGGGTGACAGGGTGACTGTGACTCGTGGTGCCCTCCCTGCAGCCACCTGGGACAAGCTGCCATGTGGAAAGGGCATGGCCCCTGGGCTGTGTGCCAGGGAAGGGTCAGCCCAGACCTGCCCTGAGTCCCCACCACCTTTCCTGGGTTGCTCTCAAAGCTGCAAGGGTCAGAGCTCCAGCTGCAGCACCCATGCTTGAAGAGGGGCATTCCCGAATCTTGGGGTTCCCAAGGCATGCTTGAAGAGGGGAATTTCCTAATCTGGGGGTTCCCAAGGCAGTGCTGGCTGGGAGCTGCTGGCAGTGGAGGCCTGGGGGTCTCCTTCTGCATTTGTGTGATCCACAGCCTTTAAACCAAATGAGTTACAAAGCTTTGTTACTCACCACAGCCAGGCATGCTGGACGTCCTCGAGTATGGATTAGACCGTGTCACAGATCCCAATGAAAATAAGGTAAACCAGGTGAGACAGGTTTTTTTTTTTTACACACCTACTGAATTTTTCTGGGAGGACCCAGAAAATGTCCCTGGCGTTGTCATTTTTTGGGCACTGCAGGCTGAGTGTGTCAGCTCAGCTCTAACAGCTTAACAGGCCAAAGGTTGAAGCTCTCTCACCCGGGAGGTGAAGCCCTCAAAATAGGCTTTGGCAGCTTCTTCTGGCTTGAAAAGACTTTGTCAGCTTTCCTGCCATACCAGTTAGTGTGAGTGCTTGGCTGCAGGACATGTTTTCTTCGCTGGTGAAACTGAATTAAGGAATCCTCTATCTCCACGTGCTCGTTGCAGCCTTTGTATTAGTGCTGAATGAACTTCGGGGGGTGTAAAGGGTCAGTGCAACGATCCAGGTTTAAAATAAAATCACAGAATACCTCCCAAAGGGTAATTAATGTGTGGTAAGAAGATGAAGAAGTTGGTGTGGTGGATAGGAGACAGAATGTTGCCCAAAAATGCTTACTGTAGAGCATAAAGAAACAAAATCAATGGACTGAGACCATGAGGGCTGTAACTGGGTGAACTGGTTCAGGGTCTGAAATCACACAGATCCAGTCAGTGGATGAGGAGCTGGAGCTGCTGTTCCTTCTCCATCAGCCCTCTGAGATGATCCTGTCTTTGTGCCCTTAATGGTGTTCATTTGGAAGCAAAGTCAAAGCATCTCTCAGCAATTCTATGCAAATGTTACTGCCATCACACTCACAGTATTCCCACAACTTCCCGTTTTTGTAACAGCCTTTAAACATCTCAGCAGCCAGAGGCAGGATAATTGCTTTGGCCAGCTATGTTCTGTTGCTATAGAGACTGAAAAGGAGCAAAGTGTAGGGTTGGGGTATATTTTATTTTTTTTCTTGCTGTAAGTAGCAGCTGCTGAAAGCCTTTTTTTTTTTTTTTCTTCTTTTCAGAGTAAAGAAGTAGTGGAAAGGGAGAGAGATAGAGTAGTAAGCCAACTTCTTGCCCCCAGTTTTTCAGCTGACATGGAAGGGATTTTAGGTTTGCAGACAGTCTGAGGAGCTGTATCCATCTGCCAGCTGCCTGGTAGCACAGGGGGAGGGAGCTGAGGGATCTCTGCCCAGTTCCAGCTTGGCCATAAGAGACATGGTCAGTTCCCCCATCAGGGGAGGCTCCAGGGAGGGCAGAAGGCAAAGGACACCAGCTTTGGGATGGCTTCCCTGCCCTTCTCCTTTAAGCTGGCTTCTGAGCTGAAGAGGGAAGGTTCTCCTCTCTCCTCCTTTTGCTTTTGAGAGAGTGATTGAGAATACATGAGACAGCCAAGAGCCCTCATGAGCCACCTTTGGACTAGCAGCTTTAGTTTTGTCCTCTGCAGGCTGCTCTCACCAGCACCTGCGGCTCAGCAGCCTTTGGTGAGCAGAAAGAATGGGCCAAGCTCTGATTTGTGTCCCTGTTCCTTCTCAATCCACCTTCACTTTGTTGGCCAAATTATGGAGATTTTATCTTGGCAGTTGAGAAAGGAAAGAAAATAATTAATTTCTGATTTCTTTGAAGCTGACATTAGCATGAACATGTCTCCTCTTGCTCAGACCCTTTGGTGGGCTGCTCCCTCTCTCACAGACAGAGTCCTCTGGGGATAAGCAGGTGCTCAGACTCCTTTGAATGACTTTTATTACTGATCCATGGGCATCCCTCCTGGTTATAATGAGTTAGGGGTTGTGGATGTGCAGGAGGAGCCAGGCAGAAGTAGCCACCCATTGAACAGCTAATTAAGAGATGCTTTAGCCTTTTGTTGCCTGCATTTCAGGCTCACATCAAGCCTCACTGCTTGAGAATGACCACTGAGTGCCTGCAGGTACCTGCCAGCCTCTGCCTCCTGGAACCAGAGTCTTCCTGAAAGTGCTTTAGCTCTCCCAAAAATCACTGTGCTGGATTCAGGGGCTGCTGAATGAAATGCCCTGGTTTGTTGTACAGAGCAAATCAGCCACAGATCAACGAGTCATTGCTGCCTTTAATTTCATAAGTCCCTGTCAGTTTGCCTGATAAAGTCCTGCTGCATCATCACAAGTTTGGAAAGCACAGGGTCAGGGGCAGATAAACAAGACAGGGAAAAAATGACCAGCTGAACAAAACTGGGTGCATGGACTGTGGCAGATTTGATTTCCAGCTGCAGGGCTGGATGCACCAGCACGGTGGAGATGAGTGTTGAGATGATCTAATGCCAGAGTCAGGATTTGACTCTGCAGGCTCTCAGCTGGCTGAGTGTAGGGAAAAGCTGGCTCTGTACTGAGCAGGGGTGTTGGGGTGTTCAGAGCCAGCTGGGTGTGTGCTGGGATGCACTTTGCAGGGTTGGAGAGGCAGATCTTCCTTGCCCAGAGCTCTGGAGGGAGGCTGGGCTGGTTCTGCCCCATGCTCAGTGGCCAGTTCCCTGCACAGGAATCCTGGGATCAGCCTCAGCCTGCCAAGCTCTGTGAATGGAGCACTTGGGGCAGAGTGAGGGTGGGATCTGCACTGTCCTGGTCCCAAACAAGCTCTGCACAACCTTGTGCTTGTTCTTCACTCCCAGCTCCTTCCAGGCATCCACCCAAAGGTGTTTCCAGGTGTTTATGAGCTCTGTAAACAGGGAACAGTGGGCAGGCAGGCAAAAACACCATGACCATCATCTCCCCGGTGTTGTCAGGAAGTCTCACACTGAACAGAGGAGCAAACAGGTAGCTGGGAATTAGCAGATATCCCAGCTCTTGTAGGAGCTGGTGGCCTCAGCCATGTGGATCAGCTCCAGACAGGGCTCTGGAGCTGCTCCTGGCTGGCTCCCAGCTGGGCTCTGCAGCCCCAGTGCCAGGGGAGCACAGAGCTGGTGGCAGCAGGGTGTGACCAGGGCAAGCAGAGTGTCCCAGTGCCACGGGGTGTCTCAGGGGTGTCAGAGGATGTGGAACAGCTCGTGGCACTCACTTGAGCCAGACTGAGGCCTTTCACTAATTGCCATCTTGATTGGAAGCCCGCAGGGCTGGGGAGCTGATCCGCAGTAATTGCAATAAGTCACTCGTTAAGGGCATTGCAAAATTAATCTCATTATGAGAAACTACTCTTTTGTTCCAAATATGATTTCCTTCCAAATGAGGCAGAGTGGGTGGGTGGTGCAGGGCACTTTGGCACTGCTGCAGTCAGTGGTGGGGGTCAGGGTGGGTGGATGCTGGGGACAACTGGCAGTGCTCAGTGGGACATGGAGAGTCCTCAGGGCCACTTGTAGCAGCCCTGAACTGGGAACTGGTTGTGGAGGGCACTGTGGGAGAAAGGGAAATGAAATGAAATGATGAGCAGCTCTGCGGTGAAATAGCTGAGATTCTTCCCAGTTACTCTGATTTGAGAACTGGAAGGGGCTGAGCACAGCCAGCACCTGCAGCCTCCCAGGGTGTTCAGCAGTGGGCTCCCCTTGGATCTGGCTGCAGTTCAGTTTGTGCCACTGCTCAGAGATGCTCAGCCCCTTTTCTGGGGGAGCCTTGGCAAATCCCCTCCCCACCAGCAAAACCCCCCTTTGTTTTCCCAGGAGCAGCTGCCCACCACACTGACCTCCATGCAGACTGTGGCAGGAGGGGGATCCTTGGTGTGTGGGGCACTTAAGAAAATAAAATCTTCCCTTGTTTACGGATTCTTCTTCACCCACATATAATTTTTCTGTTGTGATGGCATTTTAATTGATCCCTTTCTGTCTCTGTATAACAATTAACTCACTGTGTTCTCTTTCCCACAGCTGTTTGTCTCGTGTGTGTGTGGTGTGCTGCCAGCCTCTCAGACCCCTCTAGAAGATAACTCCACTTCCCTGCCACGTGAGCTGCCTTCAAGCCACTGTGCCAGCACCAACTTCTCCTTTCCCACTGCACCAGCCCGGTCTGAGGCCCCAGCTGAGAAAAAAGTGGAAGAAAATAGGGTTTTTTTAAGTGATTTTGAAGTGTTGAAATCATCAATGCTCTAGCCACAAGTCCCATCAAATGGAACCCTTCAGCTGGCACTTGTAAATCTGATGGAGTTTATCTGGTTTAGATCTCAGGTTCCCCGAGGAGACAATGAGTTCCTATTGTGCAGGAGGCAGCTGGCCTGGAGCAGAAACACAGGTCTCTAAACAGGACACTTTGGGACAGTAAATACAATAAATTTCTCTGTGCATGCAGATGATTTTTCCCTTCCATTTCTGCAGTCTGTCTGAAGCAATGACACTGTAGAAATGAGGGGAAGAAATGTTGTCTGTATGGAAGGTGGCCTGGAATCAGGGATACAGCTAAGAGCAGAGAAGGGTGAAAAGTTGTTCCTCAGTTCCTCCATCATTTATAGGGGTGTCCAGGAGCTTGTGAATCAGCAGGGGAAGTTGTACAGCCCTGTGAGCAATGATCCTGCTGTCCTAGAGCTTTTTCTCTCCCTTGATGTGTCAGTCCTTTCCCCCTCTCACACAGGGGCCAGCACAGCATCACTGCTGGTTTTTGCTGCTGTTTGTCCCTGCTGGGATGGTCTGTGCTGCCCACTCTGAGCTGCTCATGGGATTCCCAGCAGGAAAAGCTTCTTCCCATCACAGTACCACTGTGAGGATTTTTTTTGGTGCCCCACTGGCCAGGCTGGGTCTGGGTCAGGGCTGGCTGTGTGATGGTGCTGTAGGGATTGGGCTCATCTGCTCATATCTGGCTCCTGCTGCTGAAATGGTGAGTGGGCCCCTCAGAACCAAGTGTCACCAAAATCTCTGTTTTTTCTGCCATGTGGAAAAGAGTTTCTTCCTCCTGAGCAGGACTGGTGATGACGGTCAAAGTGCAGAAGCAGATCAGTGTCCCCACAGTGGTATCCTCACAAATCAGCCTTGGGAGAGCATCTTTCCCAAAATAGGGGCAGTTTGGGGTGCAGGGTCTCTGGGGAGGTGAGAGGGGAGCAGATCTGCCTGTGGCATTCAGTACCTGGATTTTCATCCCTCATCCCTCACAAACTGCACTTCGCCAAGGCACTCTGCAAACCCCCACCTGCCACAGGGTTTGTTTGATAGAATAATTTTGGGATGCAGGTCTTGACTAAAACAGGAGCTGAGGAACTGAAACCCTGCCTGAGCCTTTAAAGGCTTGCTGTGAGCATCCCTGACTTAGCCTGTCTTTCCTTCTCCCTTCCCCAGTTTATTCCACACAAAGTAACTGTGCTTCAAAGGAAGCTGTGTGAATAAACACCCTGCAGTTAATTTCTTGCCTTCGATTGCCTGCTCATTTGTGGATGACATGTAACATAGTCTGAGTTATTCAAATCACAACGTAAACACCCTTTGCACAGCAGATACTGCTTCTGAGGCTTTTAATTGTGGTGTTTATATTTTGCAATGTGTTGGTTCCTGTCTCCTTTAGCTAATATTGAATGATCTAATCTGTGTCTCGTAAATGAATCTATTTTAGCTCCATTAGAATAACCCCTTAATTGAAGGCATACAGGCAGCCTGTGATGGGAGAAGCAATGCTAAACAGTAAATACAGCTAATGGGACAATTTAGCATGTGGGGATGCTTTTAGCTTTGATGATACCCTGATTAGCTCAGCTGCTGTGTTTGATTTTAATTGTAATCAGAATTAATTGGAGAGCACTGCGCAACGGCAGCCCTGCAACGGTGTTTCCATGTCTCAAAAAAAAAAAAAAAGCTTAGGCACCCATCCCAATTTAATGATTTTTTTTTTATTTTACAGAAAAATACTATGGAATTCTATAGGAGAGAGGTAAGTGGTGCTTCCCTCACTTCTTGGTGTTCATCCTGTATGAGGTGTGGCTCAAAGTTCTCTATGCAGGGGATGGGCCCTTTGAAAAGCAGAATCCCTGCCTCATGGAGCTTTTATCAATGTAATTTCAGGACATCCCCTCCCACTGCAGGCAGCCAGCAGCTCTCCCAGTGACGGGAAGGCTCAGGCAAGGACAGACACCAGGGCTGAAATCCAATAGATCAAAATTAGTGGTGGGGAAATCACAGTGGCGCCAGCACACAGACAGCCAAGAATCGGTGATAATTACATGCTAAATCATCCCGGGCATTTGTAGGTGCTGAGGATGGTAGCTATTATTCAATTTCTATATAACATGGGGAGTGCTTTTTAATTACTTGCACATTGCAAAGTGTGCTTCTCATGTTTGCAGTAAGCTCAGTGAAAACAGACATTTTACTGAGACAATTCAGGGATTCTCTGGTTCCTTGGACATCCAGTAATTAGGGAAGAAGCAGTCCCTGCTGTAATTACCCCCAGTACCTGGGAGAGAACCTGTTTGAGGTTTAGATAGGCCTTATCTTCAAACCTCCTGCTCCTAACCATGGCCGTGTCTGATCCCCTCAGATCATGTACTATCAGCAGGCCATCTTGAAGACCAGAGTGAAATCTTCTGTCTCTCTTGGAGGGTAAGTCCTGATTTCCTTCTGTCCACACATTAATTAGTCTTCAGTGCTTATCTCCTGATGAGCTGATGAAGCTGTCTGCTCTGGCAGCTGGTGACTCAGCCAGGGAATCCATGTGGTGGCCCAGTGCTGTCTGGGCTGTGCTGTCTGGGCCAGGAGCACAAGGCTGAGGAGGAATCAGAGTCCCAGGCAGGATGAAGAGGCTCTCTGGGAGCTTTGCTGCAGAGCAGCACCAGCCTCTGGGCTGAGAATCCCATGGAAATCAGGAGATGCTGACACTGCTCTGGGCCAGGCTGTGATGCCTGGGCACATCCCTGCAGCTGGGGGAGGATCCAGCAGTGTGTCTGTCCTTCAGGAGGAGCAACCAGCAGGACAGACTGACCCTACTGTCACTGGTCCCCACCCTGGGCTGGATTCACCCCCATGAGTGTCCCTGCCCCATGGTGATGCTCACCTCTGGTTATGTAATACTGGTTATTCTGTACTGGAAAGGGAAACAGCCTCTCCATGAACATCCAAGCAATTAATTAGCAATTCCCCTTCCCAGTGGGAGTGTTTCCTGATCAGGTTCTTGATGAAGCATCCAGCCCTGGCATTAGGCAGTTTGCCAGAGGCATTCCTACCTGGAGCCTCCCGTGCTGACCAGGCACCTGCCTGGTTTGCACTGTCATTGCCACCAGAGATTCCTGTCACATCTGAGATAAACAAGGTGCTCAGGCCAGTTCTGTGGAGAAGACAGTCTTGGATGAATGACATGGGTGGAAGAGAGAATCTTCTGAGAGCCACAACTCGCAGGGCACCAGCAGCTCTGCTCGTTTCATCTGTCACTGGCTCTCAGGTCACTTAAAACTCTGCTGCCTCAATTCTCCAAACTGTGAGCTGGAGCTGGGGACACCTGGCTGCATTCCAGGAATTTTGTGGTGCTTAACTGTATGGCAATGGAGCTTTTCTCTTATTAGTTCTGGTGGAATAATGCCTATCACCTAGATGAAAAGTCTCAGGAACTTTGGAACTCTCTGTCAGCTGCAGGGTTGGGTCCAAATCAAATTATTATTAATGAGGATATGAGCAGCAACTGGGCAGTGTGCATGCTTCAGAGCATTGCAGTGATTTAGCACAAGCTGCAAAACCCTTCAAGAGCACACAGCAGTGCTACTTGAGCTGACAGGTTTAGATTTGCTTGATCAGAATATGCACTGGAGTGCCTGATGCAGGTGCTGGATGCCTTGGCATTCCCAGTGGGAAGGCAGGATGGAGCAGCTGTGTGCCAGCCCTGTGGTTTGCTCTGTGCAGGAGCATTGTATAACTGCAGGATCTGTGCCAAGGTGCCTGTTAGCAATGGGGCCATGGACATTGCAATCCCAGCTCTGAGCACATGAAAGCACTTTGGCCTGGAAGGAATTTTAAATGCAGAAACCAGAGGGGTTTTTTTTCAAGAATGAAAAAGGGAGGCGGGAGCTAAAATTCCAGGACATTAGTGAAATCGGTTGTAATTAGAAGTCTGGCCAAGTTAGAAGGTGGGAGAAGTGTTTGTCTGGTTCCTGATGGGAGGGAGAGAGTTCTGCTTTGTGCCAAGCCCTCAGAGCCACATGCAGAGGAACGAGCCCTGTGGTAGGTGATGGAGGAAAGGAGAAGCTGGGATGAGCCCTCAGCTCATTCCCTCACTTTCCCAGAACTCCCTGAGTTCTCCCATGGCTCGTGGGAAGGCTGCAGAGAACCCACCTGAGTGAACACAACCCCTGTGTTCCTTTCCCTGACACTTCCCTCCCAGAACAGTGCAGGATCAGGGCCTGGCCAGCTGAGAACAAGAGACAGGAACTTTGGGGGAGGCTTAGTCGCACTTCCTTAAAATGAAGAGGCAAAGGGAGGTGATGGAAGAGAGTCTTGTGTCTCCTTGTATTTGAATTGACAAATTCACTGCTTCAAAAGACAACCAGGAGATTTCTGTTGGGAAATGGAAAAGATTAACTGAGCTAATGAATCAATTTTTCTAAGAAGGCAGGGGCCATGTTCCAGATCCCTGTGCTGAGAGTCCTGCACCTCTGAGGATGTCTAGTCTGTTATTTGGCTGTAATGGGGCTGGCTGTAATTCTGGCTTCCAAATTCATATTTTGATTTTGGATTTGTTGCAGGATTGTGAAGTACTCTGAGCAGTTCCTCTCCAATGATCCCATCTTGTCTGGATGTCTCCCCAGCAACCCTTGGATATCGGATGACCCAGATTTTTGGGATCTCAATGCAAAGTTGTATGTATTTCTGTTCTTTTGCCAGCCTGTGGTTTACAGTGACCTTTATACTGATAGAAATCAGGAAAGGGAAGCACTGATTTTCGTTGTGGTATCTGATCTCTGATGCTCAGAGAAGCACTCCTTTTCAGACTTATGTTGAAATTTGGAATACTCCATGCTGAACTTTCAGCACTGCCTTCAAGTGGAGCCATCCTTAACATCACAGAAATTCCTGAGCTGATGATGGGAGTGTGCACCCAGCCCCTGCTGAGTGTTCTGATCCTCCCCTTGGATGAGTAAAGCCCACCTTGGCTAGCACAGGAATGGAATGGGACCAGTGCAGGGTTCAGCTGCTCCCCTGGGTCTTTGCTCACCCCTCAGGCTGCTTCCTTAGGAGAGGCTTTGGGTTGGAGGCACACACTGGTGGTCCATCCCTTCTCTGAGGTCTCCCCTTTGGATAGGATTTGCTAATTGGTGGCATCTTGGGGCTTGGAGCATCCAACATCTCAGTGGTTCTGAGAGCAGCAATCCTGTTATGGACTGATTGTATCCCATTAGACATCTCCAGGGGATGCCTGCACTCAATGCCTTTATGAGAAGCAGAGTTCTGGGCAGCAACCAGTGCCTTCTCCAGGATGGGACTGAGTCAAACCTCAGGGCAAGGCTGGGCTGTCACTGTGAGAGCTGCATAAATCCCAGTTAAATCCTCATCCCGCTGCGGCCCGAGTTGTTTAATTACAATTTACTTAGTGGGTTGACTTCAGGAGCTCATTACACCACTCTGGAAAAACAAGAGAATGCTGAGAAGTCCCTTGGCATTGCAGCAAAGAGCATTTTGGTGTTAATGAATCTGCTAATTAGGGATAGCAGCGGTGCTGTTGGTTTTCTCCCTGTGCAGGGTGGAGGTGCCCACCAGGATGCGTGTGGAGCGATGGGCCTTCAACTTCAGCGAGCTCATCCGGGACCCCAAAGGCCGCCAGAACTTCCAAATCTTCCTGAAGAAGGAGTTCAGCGGTGGGTGGGCAGTGTCTGTGTGCCTTTGTCCCCAGCTGAGGTGGCAGTGGCACAGGGCAGGTGGTACCATCTAGTGGCACGGGACACACGGTACAGCCCGGGATGTGCTCCCACGGGGAATTGGCTGGGAGGGTTTAAATTGCGTTTTAGGAAGGAATTCTTCCCTGAGAGGGTGGGGAAGCCCTGGCACAGGGTGCCCAGAGCAGCTGTGGCTGCTCCTGGAAGTGTCCAAGGCCAGGTCAGAGGGGGCTTGGAGCACCCTGGAATAGTGAAAGATATCCCTGCCCATGGGAATGAGATGGATTTTCACGTCCCTTCCACCCCAAAACATTCCATGATTCCATGACTGCTCCCAGAGAAGCTGGAACTGGCTGAGCTCACAAGTTCTTAGAGGTGTCAGTGGGCAGAGAACAGGGGAAAGCTGTTTTCCTCTTTCAGTCACTGAAGAATTGGAGAGACTGGTTTGGGGCCAACAAATTGTGCCAAACAAATCCAGGAGTTAATAAATGGGATTGTGTTTTCCTCAGTCTCACTCTCTGCCGATTGTGTGCTTGTCATGCAGGAGAGAATCTGGGTTTCTGGGAAGCCTGTGAGGATCTCAAGTATGGAGACCAATCCAAGGTCAAAGAAAAAGCAGAAGAAATCTACAAGTGAGTATGAAAATTTTCCACTCTTAAACTCTTTGTGCATGAGTCCCATCACCTTCCACAGGTTCTCATTCTCCAAATGATTCTTTCCTAAGATTTTTACATGTGGGCCGTTATCAGATGTGGCTGTGTTTTGTCCCCACATAGGAAAGGAGTTTTTGGAGATGAAAGTAGAAGTGGTTTTATATATATTTACTTTTCCTCTCTGTTCTCTGTTACATTTCAGTCTTAGGATGCAATTTAAATGTCGGTGTGGAGTAGCAAAGTTTTTGAGGCTGCCACAAGCAAAGTGGGGAAAGACTTTTTGCTTCCAGTGAGCTAAAATTTGGCTTGTGTTATGTGCAAGAGGAAGTGAGTGCAGCCTCTGATGAAGAGGACATTGATTGCCCAAGACCAGGACAGCAAATTGCAGCGGGGAGCTGAAGGGACTTTTCCTTTCATGCATAGACAGGAATCTGTGAATTCTCCAGCTGCTAATGGCTCTGTTGATTCCTCTCCTGGCAGGCTCTTCCTGGCTCCAGGGGCAAGGCGCTGGATTAACATCGATGGCAAAACAATGGGCATCACAGTCAAAGGCCTGGAGCACCCTCATCGTTATGTTCTAGATGCTGCTCAGACCCACATTTACATGCTGATGAAAAAGGTTTGTTGTTTGTTGCCAGAGCCCGAGGGGGATTCCAGCCCTCCGGGCCCTTCAGTGCCTTTGTGTGCTATCAGCTGTCCCTTTCAAGGGGCCCTTGTTTGAAAATCCCTCAAATTTGCTGAGTTAAGCAAGTGCTGCTTCAGGCACTGGTATTTTGCTGCTGCTTCTTCCCTCCAAGGCAGCCTGTCCCCAAGGTGGAGGGAGTCAGGTGGCTGCGGCAAGTCCTGCTTTTCAGTTCCAGCTTGGGCACCAGCTCATGCACTGAGAGCAACAGAACTGATTTTCACCCCCTGATAAAAAGTTTGGCTCCTGGAATACAAGCTCCTCACCTTGCAGTGACTCTGAGACCCTGCTGGCCCAGGCTAAGCTTCATTCAGATCTTTTGATCTGGGTCTTACTGGTGAAGATGTATTGTGAGATGGAAAATCTTGGGAATTTTACAGCAAGATGAAAGGATGTTGGTTTAAATAGCTACATTTGCCTGAAAGATGCAAAGTCCCTTGGGCTGCTCTTAGAGATTATCCAGTTCCCAGCCTCCCTGGCTCCTGAGCAGTTGTATTTGGTGGTGATTTTAATAAGAGTGTTTGCAGCCCATAACTACCAGTTTCTCTTTTTTCTCCTAGTAGGACTCCTATGGCCGCTATTTAAAGTCTCCAATATACAAGGAAATGCTGGCCAAGGCTGTTGTGCCACAAGAGGGTGTCAAAAAAAGGCAAGTGAAACTGGCTGTAATTGTGGGGTTTGTTTTTCTTGTTGTAGCAAGGGTAGAAAAAGCCCAAGTTGCAGCAAAATTACTATGATTTAGATGTTCTCTTAATTAAATAAAATTTTGCACTGAGAAGATGCCTTGCTTTGAGACTGATGGTGCTGTTTATTCATGAGCCTTTTGGAAGTGGCTTGTGGACAGTGGGAATGGAGCTGCTGATTGCTCAGCTGCCTTCTCTGGTGGGTCTGCTGAGAAGGGCTGGGATTCTTGAATTAATTCATGGCTCCTTTCCTGGAAGGAGGGAGCACTGGTGTCCTGAGCATGGGAAAACTCCTTCCCATCAAACATTGGCTGCCAGAGCAGCTCTGCCTGGACAAAGCTGCTCACCCCTGGTGTAAGGGAAGGTGACAGGCATGTGGGAACAAGCAGCACCCTGTGAGTGACAGCTGGCACAAGGTGGATGGCCTTGGAAATGGCTTTTTCCCAGCAAGATGAAGGTTATACAGCAAATTCAGGCCATTTGAACTGCAGCTGCTCCTAAAGCTGAGCATGCAGTGCCAGACTGGGTGGTGTTTCTTTCTCTGTTCCTCTTCCACTCATCAAGCTAGCAGGCAAGAAAGAGGAATTGTGGACTTTCACACTGTTGGTTCATCTAAAGCCTGTTTGAAGTCAGTGGAGAAAGCCCTGCTGCTGGCTGGCCTGGGCTTTGGGCAGTTTTTCTCTGAGCCACACACCACGAGGTCACTGGCACATGCCAGTGATCCTGCCTTTGTGTTTGTCAGTGCTTGTTCTGGACCCCCCAAACCTCAGTGTCCCATTAATCTGGGATGAGCTGGTACCTCATCCAGAGGTGGGTCAGCACATGTTCCCACTGCTGGGAAAGTGGCTTTGCTGAAGCAGGTAGTGGGTGATTTTGGGGGCATCACAGCCACCAGAAACACCCATGCTGGTCCCTGCCTTGAGGGCACTGCAGAAAATGCCAGGGATGGGAGTTGCTTGGCTTCACACTGTGTGTGTGTTAAGTGCAAACACAACAAAGGAGTGATGTGGTGGGCTATGGGGTCCCTCAGGAGCAGGAGTTTTACACTTCCAGCAGTTCTGTGTGTGACACTGAGTCACCCAATTTAAAGCATTTTGCACTCCTTTGGCCATCTCTGTGTCCAAGTTTGTCCTTCTGGGTAACTTTGCTGTGCAAGGAGGAGGTTTTGGTGCCCTTCTCCTCACTAACCCCCCCAAGGAGGAGGTTTTGGTGCCCTTCTCCTCACTAACCCCCCAAGGGGGAGGTTTTGGTGCCCTTCTCCTCACTAACCCCCTCTCCTTCCCCTCTCTCTGCCCAGCACGGGTTTGTTTGGACGCCGCCACCTCCGCTCCAGCCCCAGCCCCATCATCCTGAGGCAGCAGGAGGAGGAGGCCAGAGCCAGGGAAGCCGCCAACACCGTGGACATCACGCAGGTCATGAGCAAGCTGGACCGCAGGAACCAGCTGCAGAAGGAAGCTCCTCCCAAGTAGGCTCTGAGCCCCGCAGGGCGCAGGGAAAAGACGAGACGAGGCTGGTGCTGAGCTTCGCCTCCCCTTCCTGAAGGTGTCAGTGCTGCTTTAGGTTTCCCAGGCTGGCTCTGCCCTCTGCAGCTTCCCACACGTTGCCATGGATGCTGCAGAGCAGATGTGGCTGCCCAGGCACGGGCAGGGAGGGCTGGCACAGCTGGGCAGCTGCTGTGCCAGCTTGGGATGCAGCACCCTGCACACCTTGGGGGAAGAGACATCCCCTCCTGTGCCCCCACATCCCCTCCTGTGCCCCCACATCCCCTCTGCTGCCCCAACATCCGCCAGCAGGCTGCAGAGCCTGGCTGCCTGTCCCTGCTGCTCCAGGAGGTGGGGTGGCACAGGGCAGGGTGAAGCTGTGCCCCAGTGCTTTGGGTTCTGAGCCTTCCTTGGTGCAGAGGGGGATGACCCTGCGAGGAGCAGGGTGAGGTGACCCAGCCCAGAGTGTCCCTGCTGGCCTCCATGCCCTTGGGGGGCTGTGCACCCCCCAAGGGGTGCATCTGGCACCCCCTGAGAGGGGCACACCCCCACTCCAAGAGCCCTGCACCTCCAGCCAGCCACAGGGGCCACAGGCAGAGGAGCTGCTTGTGGGAGCAGTAGCAGGAGCCTTTCTGAAGGTTCAGCTGACCTTCTGGATTTGAATGACACTCCCACAGCCCTGGCACGCTGGAGATGAGCAGCAGGGAGCCCTGCTCTGCTCTGCCCATGACTCCTGTGCTGTGAGCTGGCTGTGCAGGTGCAGAGAGCTGCCCCTGGCCAGAGCCTGCACGAGGCCAAGGGAGATTTTATCCAATCCTTCCCATCTCTTGTCTTGTCTTTTTCCTGCTCTTCTATTTTCTGTTGTTCAAAATCCAACAGGAGGTAGCTGCAGTTGTCACTGGCTTGTAGCCCAGAGGCAAGGAAGAACAGGGTAGAGGTGTTAAGAGCTGGTTTCAGCTTTAAGTAGTGTTTTCTTTTTCATTTGCTCTGTCTCTTTTGCTCTGTAGAATGAGACAAGCTAAAATACTACATTAGTGCTAAAGAGCTCAGGGAGATTCCAAGCCTTGCTGGAAAAGCTCAGCATGCCTGGACCAGGCCAATGATTACCAGAAGTGTGAAGATTCCTGCAAAGCCCAGTAAAAGGGAATAGAAGGGGCGAAAAAGCTTCCTTGTTTGTTAATATTTTGGGGAAGCAGAGGGACTGGGTGGAAGCACTGAGGTCTGGGAAGCTGCCTCTCTCCAGTTCACATTGTTCATCCCTCTTTAATACTGAGGGTTTTATGGAAAATGGGAGATCATAGAATCCCAGAATGGTTTGGATTGGAAAGGACCTTAAAGCTCATCTCATTGCCCACCCTGCCATGGGCAGGGACACCTTCCACTATCCCAGGGTGCTCAGAGCCACATCCAGTCTGGCCTTGGACACTTCCAGCTTCTGGAGAAAGCTGGCAGGGAGTGAGAGCCCTCAGATAGTGGGGTGCATGCAGGCCCTTGGAGCCCAGGGTCCTTGCAGGGCAACTCCCTGTGAACAGGGGACAGTCGTGATGTCACTGTGTCCCCAACAGTGACTGGCCCTCCCTGTGTGTGACATCAGAGGCAGGGCTGGACACTGATCTGGTGTCACTCCTCTCCTCCACTTGTGGCTGAGCCAGGGAGATTGTCCTGTGCTTCCTTACCCCATCCATGATAAACCTCCTTGGAGGAATTCAAACTGAGTTACCCCAGATTTTCCCCCTGATGTGTGTGCTGAGTTTCTGTTCTCACACCTGCTGGAAGCACAGGCACATTCTGCACTGCTGTACAGGGCAGCAGGCTCAGGCTGCCTTTTTAATTCTGCTTAAAACCCCAAGGCTTTGTTACATCAGGTGCTGAGCACCCTCAGCCTACTTTGACATCAGAGCACTGGAAGACACTCCAGAACCTGGCAGGGTTGGCCCAAAGCTTCTTGGCTGTGATGAACTCTACAGAGTTTGTGTAACAAACTCTCTGCAGAGTTTGTGTAACATGGAGCACTGAGCATGTTGGGATTGCCAGTATGTAGTAACATGTGGAAGATCAAGTTAGGGTATAAATAATAAATAACAAATCTGTGTGTTCCTGTCAGTCCCTCTGATTCTATTTCTATTTTGTCTGCTGCTTTGCTTGTTATGTTCTCTGTATCCATTCCTTTCTCTGATTTTTTATCATCTCTGCTTGGCATCACTGCTCCCCTGCCATGGGTTTGTGCTGCATGCTCAGGAGTCACTGTGTGTGTGGAACACCAGTTATTGTGTGTGAACACCAATTATTGTGTGTGGAACACCAGTTACTGCGTGTGAACACCAGTTATTGTGTGTGGAACACCAGTTACTGCGTGTGAACACCAGTTATTGTGTGTGGAACACCTGTCATTGCGTGTGAACACCAGTTATTGTGTGTGGAACACCAGTTATTTTGTGTGGAACACCAGTTATTTTGTGTGGAACACCAGTTATTGTGTGTGGAACACCAGTTACTGCGTGTGAACACCAGTTATTGTGTGTGGAACACCAGTTATTTTGTGTGGAACACCAGTTATTGTGTGTGGAACACCAGTTAGTGCTTGTTTAACACCAGTTACTGTGTGTGGAACACCAGTAACTGCTTGTTAACACCAGTTATTGTGTGTGGAACACCAGTTATTGTGTGTGGAACACCAGTTACTGCTTGTTAACACCAGTCATTGTGTGTGGAACACCAGTTAGTGCTTGTTTAACACCAGTTACTGTGTGTGGAACACCAGTTACTGTGTGTGGAACACCAGCTATTGTGTGTGGAACACCAGTTATTTTGTGTGGAACACCAGTTATTGTGTGTGGAACACCAGTTAGTGCTTGTTTAACACCAGTTACTGTGTGTGGAACACCAGTTACTGTGTGTGGAACACCAGTTATTGTGTGTGGAACACCAGTTATTTTGTGTGGAACACCAGTTACTGCTTGTTAACACCAGTCACTGCATGTGGAACACCAGTTATTGTGTGTGGAACACCAGTTACTGCTTGTTAACACCAGTCACTGCATGTGGAACACCAGTTATTGTGTGTGGAACACCAGTTAGTGCTTGTTCAACACCAGTCACTGCATGTGGAGCAAACTGCCATCCTTCTGCTTCTCATCCTCTGCTGCTCAGTCCCCAAAGAGGAAAGTTGCCTGGTACAAGCTGAATTTTACTTTGTGCCAGCTGAGAAATTGTTTGTTTCCATGTGTTTCATTTTTTTGGCCATGGCTTCTATGCATTCATCTGTCTAATAAAAATAAACGTAGAAAACAGGAAAAGAACCGAGTTCGTCCTTCTGTGTCGTGTCTCAGTGTGTTCATCCGTCTCTGTGCCATCTCTGCATGTGTGTGTACATGTCCTGTGTGTGCCTCTGCTCTCAGCTCCTCTCCTTGGACACTTGAGCTGCATTTCATTTCTGCTGGGACTAAGTCCTTGAGAAATGGGAGGGGACCTGGCATGCAGCATGTGCTGTCCTTGGCCTGTCCAGTCTGTGCTCGGGCTTGTCCTGAGGGCTGACTGAGCTGTGCCAGGGACACTGGGGGCTCCAGTATGAGATGTGATTGGTACTAGGAGCCATCAGGGCTGGGACTCGGGGTCTGTTGGTATCTGGTGTGTGGGTGTGACATGGTTGTGCTGTTCATAACCAAGATCACATTCCCGGGATGACAGCCTCCTCCGTGCCTGGAGCTAATCGTTGTGAGGAATGAGACAAGCTGGTGTCTCCTCCAGCATCCCGGCGGGTGTGGGGCTGGGGCTGTCAGCACCCGCTGGGGCTGTGGCAGCAGTGACCCCGCAGGCAAGTTGTGACACCTCAGTGCTCTGGCAGGGGGAGGGCAGGGAAGGGGACAGAGCTGTGGGAGAGGGGGACACTGCCACAGGCTTGGGGTGGCTGTAGCTGCCTCCCAGCTGAGCCCTTCTCTCCTGGCAGCACTAAAGAAGGAGAGGGATTCTCCTCCTGAAGAAGCCTGGGGAGCCCTGGGTGTCAGCCCCAGACCTGACCGAGCCTCTCTCCTTTTCCTCCCCACAGCCAGGCCACCTCGCCTCCTGCTCCCCTGGCCCGGCTGCCCACGCTGGCCCCAGCACCCCGGCATCGCCACCAGCCGTGCTCCAGGCCGTGGCTCCCGTGTGCCCCGGGCCCCCAGCCCTGCCCCAGGGCACCGCCTGCCCCTCGCCCACCAGCCTGGCCCTGGGCAGCACCAGGGGCACCCAGCTGGACCCGCGGGCATTCAGCCCCAGCCCCTTCCCTCCCAGGGCCAGGACATCCACGGCCACCCGCTCCTGGGGCCGCCTGCTCAGGAGGGGCTGCTGGACCTCGGCCAGCCTGGCCACGCTGTCAGCCCGGTGCCCGGCCGTGCCCCACGGGAAGGTGCAGCCACTGGGCGGGTGGGAGCGGCGACAGCGGCCAGACAGCAGCACGGTCAGCAGGTGAGCATTGCATGGACACTGGGACAGTCAGCAGGTGAGCACTGCATGGACACCTGCATGGTCAACAGGTGAGCACTGCATGGACACTGGGACAGTCAGCAGGTGAGCACTGCATGGACACCTGCATGGTCAACAGGTGAGCACTGCATGGACACTGGGACAGTCAGCAGGTGAGCACTGCATGGACACCTGTATGGTCAGCAGGTGAGCACTGCAGGGGCAGCAGCACGGTCAGCAGGTGAGCACTGCATGGACAGCAGCATGGCCAGCAGGTGAGCATTGCATGAACACCTGTCCTGGAGAGGGCTCAGCTCCAGGACTGCTTTGGTTTGGGAATAGCCAGAGGGAAGGTGCCTGAGAACCTGACAGTCACCTTTGGCACACCTACCCCAAACCCCTGGTTCTGGAAGAGTCTCTTCCCTGTCTCCATTCCTGCAGTTTTCTGATGGGAACAGGCCAGGAGCCCATGCTGGCAGTGCCTCTGCTATTCTCACACCCCCTGTTCAGGGTGCAAAACCCCAGGTTTTACTTTCGATCCCTGAATTTGGACACACTCAGTGTTCTTAAGCACTGACTCAGGTTTGGTTTAGTGATTTCAAGTCAGAGGAGAACCAGAAGTGACAAGGGAGGGGAAATCTTGAGAGAGAGCCGCTAAGTGTTTGTCGTTCCAGGGCAGAGATGGGGAATGTTTGCCTGGAAAGGCTGCCCCTGCAGGAACCAAACCCTGGCCATGTCCCTCACCAGGAGCAGCATGTCCCTGATCTGGTTTAACCCACCTCTGCTGCTGGCTGAGTGGATGAGTCCACATTATAAATTCCAAACCTGAGGGGTCCTGCTCTACCTGGCTCTGGCACTCTGTCACAAGGCATTGCACCTTCAAATGGGTGGCAGCACACATTCCCTTCGTCCTCCCTCTCCGTGGGCTCGTGCCTGGGAGTTCTGCTTTGGGATTTGGGACTGGAACTGGAAATCTCAAAGCTGAGCTTGTTCTCTACCTCAGAGCACATCAAAAAGTGCCGTGTGTGTGATGAGTTTCTGTTTCCCAACACAGCTTCTTCCAAGTCAAAATGCCTCTGGAGAGCCGAGCCTGCCCTGGGGGCTCCGGGCAGGGAGAGGACAGGCACCATGGAGCTCAGAAGGACTCAGCAAAGGAGCTGATCTGCCCCTGGGACACCCCCAGGGAGGAGGGGAGAGCAGGGTAACCCTGACACGGACCCCAGTGTTTGCCATGCATGGCTCAGCACATGGACTGTGCTGTTGGAGAAGTGTGTTAGAGCCAGCACAGGGGCACTCAGACCACCACAGCTACAGACAGCACCCCTGCTGTGCCCAGCTGCTTGTGATCCCAAGCCTTTCTGGACTGGTTTTCTTTCCTATTTTTGGTGTGTTCAGTTCTGCTCATGACAAACCTGTTGATAAAGGAGCCTGGTTTTGTGCCTTGGAGCAGATGGAGGATGTGTGGGTGATGTCCTGGGAAATGATGTCTTATCGGAGTTTCTGGCTTGGCCATGAGGTGTCACACACTGAACACAGCACAGCTGGAGCAGGGCTGCCAGGGGGCTGTCAGAGCAGGGCTCAGGCTCCAGTGCCAAAACTGGGGCGTGTTTGTGTGCCCAGCCTGGGCCCACCTCCTATTAATTACAACTTTTTAATTTTAAAGTGTGCTGATTAAGAGACTGGGGAAAATGGAGTGCCTCTCGTGTGTGCTGAGTGGCAAAGCATCATTCCTTCATCCAAACCAAACGTGATCCCAGAGGCATCAAGGAGTGCAGAGCCCTCCTGCTTTAGTTCCAGCTTCCCAGGGGATGGGTTTGAAACCATGGCTCGACCTGGGAACACCTGGGAGGATCCAAGCCAAATCCCTGTTGGTGTTTTGGACCCCTCCAAGCTGGGATTGATGCATTGCCACAGGCTGTGCTGATACTGAGTGTTGGACTGTTGCCTTCCTTGTGTCAGTGGTTGAAGGTGGTTGTTTTATTCCCTGGAGGAGTTTCCTCGGTGTGTGTGTGCTGTGGGTCCCTGTTTTGTACCTTGGCCATGACCTGTGACTTCTGATGTTGCTGTTTCGTACTTTGTGATTATAAATGGAGTTTTTTCCTGTGTGGCTGATGTGGTTCCACATGCTGTTCCTGCTGTGGGATTTACATCTCTCCTCATACACTCAGTGCTCCACATTTCCCCCAGGGCTGGGCTGACACTTCCCATCACAGGGAAATTTGGGAAAATCAGAAGGCTGTTTCTGTCTCCAGAGTTTCCCAGGGGAGCCAAGGGCTGGGCAGGAGGCTGCTGGCCCTCACTGCCCGTGGTGCTTGTACAAACACACATTGGCTCTCGATGGCTTTGCTCTCTCAGAGGGACCTGGTCCTGCTCTGCTGTCACTGACAGGGACATCTGTTATTCATGAGAGACAAAATTGGTGTCTTCTGCAATTTTTTGTATGAATATTGTTACTCATCCAGTCCTGGCAGGATGCTGGTGATGTATAATCCGGGAAACACAACAGGGGGACATTGTGATTTTTCAGAGAAAATAATATTTTATTCAGTATTATGCACACATGATAAAAGCCATCCTGCTGTAAATAGTTCTCTCATTGGTTTTGGGCTTTCTTGGACACCTCCTTGCCTTTGAATACTCCTCGTGCTCATCTTCCACAGCAGAGGAAGGAGTTTAGATGCAAATGTGCTGCTCTGCCAGGGCTGGGACACCCCGTGCAGTGACATCCAGCCAGGTACACACCTATCCCAGAGGCCAGCACTCGCAGTTCCCAACATTTATCCCTTCAGGGCACTAGTTTTTATTCCCCAATATCTTCCAAATATCTTTTTTCCCCAACACCCTGCACCTCCAGCCCTTTTCCCTGGGGGCACTGTGCATCTCCTCCCTTTGCCTTGGCTCCCCTGGGTGCCTGCTGCCTGCAGGTGGGAAATGACAGCTCCAGAAGCCCCGGACCCCTCCTGCCACCGTGCTGTGACATCTGAGGCTGTGTCCCCTGCTGAGGCCCGGCGTGCCAGAGTCAGGAGTGCTTTCAGCTCTGGCACTTCAAACCCCCTGGCTGTGCAGGAGCCCACTTATCTGCCTGGAGTCACCTGCAGGAATTATCGCTGCAGCAACTTAGACATGCGAGGTATTCCTGTAATGTGAGGGATGTGGAAGGTTAATGACTGGAAAAAGTGATGGCTCCCTGTGGGCAGTTTCTCAGGAAACTCCCTGCTGCTTGGCTGCCAGAAGAAAGGAGATTCCAGCAGCAGCAAGGGAGCTCCATGCCCTCTGCAGAGGCTCCTCTCTCCAGCCTCCCATGGCTGCACAGACCCTCCAGGAGCTCCCACCCTCCAGGTGCTGCCTGGTCCAGCTTTGGGTATTCCCAGAATGAACTTGGAAGGAGATTCTTACCCGAGTGGCTCTCCAAGTGCTCCACACCCACGGTGGGGTGGGCTCCTCCAGGTTCCTTCACTCAGGCTGACCCCACAACTGCTGGGATTTGTTGTTTGGAGCAGCCTGGAACACAAGAGCAGCTTCTGGGGTTCCCCTGCACCTCCATGAGGGCTCTTCCCTGGCTGCCTCAGCCACCAACCTCAAGGGGACACTGTTGGGATAGGATGGGAGCGAGTCCCACGCTGGAGATCCTCATCCTCTCTGGAGAGATGGGGCTGCCAGTCTTGAGGGTCCCAGCCTGAGCTGTGTGTGAGAGCACGGCCAGCTCAGAGAACCCGGTTAAAATCTCCAGATTATGGATCTGTTCTCCAGGCATCTCTCATCCCTCCCTTCATTCAAAGCCTGACATTTCCCTCTCCTCTCCAGCTGGGCCACAACACCAAAATGCTGAAAACACCGAGGGGCTGCTTCTCGCCTGGGGTCTGGGCCCGTGCATTGCTCATTAATTTAAAATTAATTAATTAATTAAAAAATTAATTAATTTAAAAATGGACCAAAGAATGCTCAGCATCCAGCAGGATCAGGCCTCAGGAGCAGGAAGCACCATCTGGCTCTGGACAGGGCTGGTTCCCATGGGATGCCCAGGGTGGTTTTGGCATGGCTGGGATGGCTCCTCTTGCTGCCTGGAATGCCAGCCCTGGAAGAACAGCTGACTCAGAGCAGCTCCTGACAGCATCCCCTCCTGAAAGGAGCTGTCAGGGAGGGCTCCTGACACTCCTGCCTCTACATTTTGTGCGAGTGGCTTGAAAGGGGAGCTGTAAACCGAGCCCACGTCATGGTGCTCTTGGAAACGCCTGCCCGTGGGTGGAATTCACCCCTGAGCCCGCCTGGCAGCCCACCCTGCTCCCAGAATAGGATGCCAGCACAGCCCCAGTGCTTCGTGCTGCATCCACCCCAGCATCCGAATCTCTGAGCTGTGGTGAGCACACGATGACAGAATCACCATGACTCGGCTCTTTGGGGCTCAGGACAAACCCAGCCGTGGAATAATTTTCCCCTTGCCACGAGGGATATGTTTTATGCATTTTGCAATACACCTGGCCCAGAAGCGGAGGTGAGCACCTCACAGGATCCCTTTCAGGTAGAGGTTCCCTGATCTGTTCTGCACCACACTAAAGAGGAAAAGATAAGCTCTTGCAAGTCAGTTTACTTTTTAAAATTCATGTTGCCATAGCAGCTCAGCACACTGTCTCAAGTCCTCCTTCTTGCAAAACTTTGATCAGCATGAAAACAGAATTATGTTCTTCTCCAACACATTCTACACATAAATATATTGAAGTTCTCATAGTTCATGCCTCAACACCTCTGCAAAGACCTCTTTTATTTCTTGCTCACAAAGAATTTCTCTGGCTAGAGGTCAGTGTTTTAAATCTTGGTTTAAAGGCACCTCCTCAGCACCTCTGTGGTCCTGCTGCTCGTGTTCCCAGCCAAGGTTCTGCTCCCAGTGGTTTCTGACAGACTCTGGTGTACCACAGCACTGAGCCCGGCCACCAAACGCTGTCCCCAAGACTGCAGGGATACCCTCCTTCCTTGGCTCTGCTCCAGCCTCTCCCCTGAAGCGTCAAAGGAGCACAAATCCCACTGAAATACCCACTCGTTTGTTGTTATCCAAGGGAAGCACTGAGCTGTGCTGTCCTCGCTCACCTCCAGTCCCAGGGAAGGAGTCTGTCACCCCTCCTGGGATGGGATCAATCAGCTGTGGGAATGGTTTATTATCAGCTTTAGGGGATGAACTCCAGGCTGGAGAAGAGTTCAGTGTGGGTAGGGTTTGGTGACAGCTCTGGGTGGGATCACTGACACCAGAGGCTTTAATGAGAGGTCCTGCATCCAGCACCAGTGTGCAGGCAGCCCCAGGGGCAAGCTCTGCTTTCAGCCTCAGGAGCCCTGGAATCATCAAATATTTGGGGTTGGGAGGGACCTCAGAGCTCATCCAGGCCCACAGGGACACCTGCCACCATCCCAGGATGCTCCAACCTGGCCTTGGACACTTCCAGGGACGGGGCAGCCAGAGCTTTTCTGGAAAACCTGTGCCAGGGCCTCCCCACCCTCACAAGGAAGAATATTTTCCCAATATCCCATCTAACCCTGCCCTCTGGCAGTGGGAAGCCATTCCCCTTTGTCCTGTTACTACTTGCTCTTGTAAATACTCTCCCTCCACCTTTCTTGTCAGGTGTCCCATTTTTCCAGCTGCATTCATAATAGCAATACTGGAAAAAGAAAAAAAAAGTAAATTAGGCTAAATATAGACAAATTTGGAATAAGAGCCTATACAGTAATTTGATTAAACAGCACATTACCCCAAGCCCCCCTTCTGTTGTTGTTCCCATGAATCCACCTCCTCACACAGAGAAGACCCTCCCAGACCAGGACTGGGAAAGGTCAGTGGAATTTTTATTAATACTCACAGCCAGACTTCTTCCAGTCAGCTTTCTTTTTTCTCCCCCAAGAACTGAAGGGAAAAAAAAAAAAAAGAAGAGGAAGAGGAAGAAAAAATTGGGGTAAAAGTTGAAGAACACTTTAATTTATAAGAAAAAGAACTAAATAATTGATGTAGTCATGGTGCCAAAGGTAATTTCTGCTGCTCCCTCTATCTCACAAAGACATTTAGCATTGATTGAGATCAAAGTATCAAAAACCCCTGCTGCTGAGCTGAAAGGCAAAACTTTCGGCTGCCTTTCTCCGCTCTAATAATATCGTCTTTATGTAGTTAATAAACTGCACACTTCAGTCAAACTATATCATTACAGAAGACTTAGGGAGCTAATAATTTAAAAGCAAAGAATTGCCTCTGTTCTTCACTTTGAACTAAACAACATTCTGTTGAATGAGGGGGACATCAAAGCTTTGTTACTATTACCAATGTGGCTGGAGCATAGGGCCGCACAGAGTGTGTACTTCAGTCATCAAGAGAAAAAAAAAAGATTAAAGATATTGGCTTATCAACCCACAGGCAGAACCAGGTGTTTTCTTTTCTGCTGTGCAAGCATCAGGTGGTTTGCTTATCAATGAGTTTTCTTGTTAAATAGATGTACATGACTTAGGCTGATCCCGCCGATCCCGTGGCCCTTTTCTTTCCTGAGCCCTCTTTGAAAAAGTTGGGCTGTGGGGATGTTTGTTTGCAGGAGGACACTTTAATTGGGCCTTTTGTCCAGGGCCAGCTCCTGCTCTGTTACTCCCCTGTTGTGCCAGGTCTCTCCCTGCTCCCACCTTCCCTCCTCCCCCTTGCCCCTGGCATGAGGGATCCTCTGGGGATGCACCATGGTGGGATTAGGTTGGATATTAATTATTTTTTTTTTTATGGGAAGGGTTGTAAAGCATGGAACAGCCTGCCCAAGGTAAACAGTGACCACCCCTGGAGGCAGAGTCACCACAGAGTCACTGATGGGGTCACCACCCCTGCAAGTGTTCAAAACCCCATGGATGTGGCACCTGGGTTAGTGGTGGCTCTGGGTGATGGTTGGGCTTGAGGATCCTAAAGCTCTTCCCCAACCTTAATGATTCCATGGTTCACCCCCTCCTGCCATCTCCTCCCCACCACTTCAGCTCATGCCTGGCAGAGCTGGCTCTGCTCTCCCAGGGCAGAACTTTGTCCTGGCCACCTGGGAGGAGCCATGGCATGGCTGGGGCGGAACAAAGCACATCCTGCTCCTTCCTCCGTGTGTCCTGCTCCTTTCTCTCCATGTCCTGCTCCTTTCTCTCTGTGTCCTGCTCCTTTCTCTCCGTGTCCTGCTCCTTTCTCTCCGTGTCCTGCTCCTTTCTCCCTGTGTCCTGCTCCTTTCTCTCCATGTCCTGCTCCTTTCTCTCCGTGTCCTGCTCATTTCTCTCCATGTCCTGCTCCTCTCTCTCCATGTCCTGCTCCTCTCTCTCCGTGTCCTGCTCCTTTCTCTCTGTGTGAGGAGGACAAGGAGTTCCTGGTTCCTGCTGCTGCCTTCTCCATGAGCTGCTTCTCCCCCCTCTCACCCGCCAGGCAGTGTTTTGGGATCTCTGGCACTGCCAGGACTGGGTGTTCATGGAGGGTTTGAGTGTGGAGATCTGAGCTCCTTGCTGGGTGTGTGAATCACTCCCAGTGATTCATCCCAGTAATGCTTCTTTGCCAAAGGTTTTTTCCTCCAAGTATGGCCCTTCCTTATCAATCCCACTGAGCTTTTCCTGGGATATTGGGCAGGGGGAGGATCAGTAAAACCAGTCCAAGGAGCCTTCAGGATCTGTCCTGTCATCCATCCCTTCCCTGCATGGCCACATCTGCCCTTGTGTGTCTGGATCTGACTCCAGGTTGGGATTTCTGTGGTTTTTTGACTGTAAACAGTTGAATGTGGGGCTGTGTTGTGAGCCCTGTGCACCAGCACAAACCAGGTCAGCCATGAGGCCAGGGGGGCTCTGAACCCCCTGCTCTGGTGTCCCAGGCTAGATGGATCCCTGGATGTTCCAGGCAGGCAATGTGCTGTGGGCTCTATTATGGGATACTTGCACTTCTTAAATGCTGCTTTTCATTTGCATCACAAACTCTCCTTGGTTCTTGGCAGTCTGGGTCTCATCCCCTATTAAAGACTGGAATTTAAAAAAGCAGAAAATAATGGCTTATTTCAAAGTAACAATTCGAGTGCTTTTTGAAATGCTGTCCTTATTCAAAACCACTTAAATTTATACATATTTCTAAGTCGTTATTATCCTCAGAGGCTGAACCAATTTGGGTCTCGATTTCTCCAAGTGTTCTCCTGGATTTCTGTGTCAGAAAGTTGAGCTGCCACGTGAGCAGATCGGACATTAACCACAGGTAACAAATGGTTTCCTGGGAATTATTGCTGAATTGTTCTTTAAAATACTTTGCAAAGCCTGTTACTATGAGGAGAAAAATCATAGCAAAAGGACTTTGGGAAAGGGGTGATCTGATTTTATCCTGTTCAGGTGCAGGAGTGTGTGCCTGAGCATACTTGTAGATGTATGCACATGTGTGCTTTTGTGGGCTTGGCTCTTTTCTCAGTGGAATTGGCCTTGTCCTGCCTTGAGAGTGGTGCTTTAGGCCTGCTGGAGTGCTCTCTTTGCCTTTAATTTTAGCAAGATTAGATTATTACAATAATGTAATAATGTGACCAGAGAGGAGCTTGTCCGTCACAGATACCATGTGCAGGTCATGTATGTTGTGTGAGGACAGGAATAATCAAATGGGGAAGTGAGAAAAGGTCTTGTACCCTCTCTGGCTCTGTGATTCACACACAGACTGGAGCCACAGCTCTCAGAATCCACTGAAATGTTGTTCTCATCTGCCAGGGAGGTTTTGAGCTGCTCTGAGCTCGTCAGACTGATGTCATCCTGGACTGGGTCACCCCTGAATCAACCCAGTTGCTCCTCAGTGGCAACTTTTAAGCCAAATGGGACCCTGGTGTCTTCTGCTTGACTTGTTTGGGCTTCCACTGACCACAGAATCATCAAGGTGGGAAGAGACCTTCAGGATCATCCAGTCCCACCATCACCCAGCACCCAAACCACAACCCCAAGAGCATCCTCCATCCAAGATGCCTCTTGAACACTTCCACATGACTCCACCACCTCCCTGGGCATCTCATCAGTGCCTGACCACTGACAAGCCCAAGATTTGGACTCAGAAATCAGCTCGAGGTGGGTTGTATTGAATACAACTTTCCGGGCAAAGTGCTTAAATCAAATCCTGAAGTGCAGTGTCTGCCTGTCCGTCTGTCTGTCTGTCTCTCTCCAGGCAAACTCATCCCTGGAGTGGCTGTTTCTGCAGGATTTGTTCACAACAGTGCTGAGAGTGAGGAGAGAGGTTGTGGCTGGCCAGAGCTGCAGAGCTGGAGGCTCTGGAGCCAACCTCTGCAAGATGTGGTAACACAAAGCTAATAAAGCGCCTCCGATGGAGTGCAAGGCAGAGGGAAGCTGTCTTTAGCCTTTACCAAAACCACTGTCAGTCCTTTGCCTTTGCACGGCACAGCTCTAGCAAAGCTAATTGGGTTTGTGCCTTGCAGGGGGCTCTCAGTGCCTGCAGGAGGTGGGCTCTGCAAACACCTTCCCCTTCAAGGCACACAGCGTTGCCTTTTTCACACCACAGCTCTCGCCCTGGCTTCTGTTCTCGAAAAGCAAAAGTCCCAGGCTGTTCTTCAGTATCAGCCATTACAGTGTTTCAGCTCTTTCCTCCCAGCCATTTTCAAATGTTCAACTTAAAAGGAAAATGTTTCATTTTAGGCCAAATCCCCCCTTCCTCTCCCTTTTCCCTCTCTTCTCCTTCGTCCCCCCCCCTCCCCTTTTCTCTGGAAGAAGAACAAAGTCATTCAAATCAGGAAGCTGAGGAACTCCATGTATACTTTCCACTGGGACCTCAATCCCTACTGGTTTGGCATGATTTGATTGAAGTGTAATTTAATCCTTCATCATTTGTCATAATGTCATTTATATATAAAAACAACACTGCATCCAAACTTCAGATCAGCACCGAGGAGCTCTCCAGGAGGGATGGGAAGGGGCAGAGGAGCTGTGCTGATGGAGAGGGGGGTGAGGAGCTGGCAGGCAGTGTCCCCCTCTCTGGGCAGGCACCAGGATGGAGCATGTCATAGTTGAGTCAGGTCACATCACGTTAGAGGAGCAGGGTTTGGATTCACAGGGAAATGAAGGGGTGGCTGTGAGCACACCCATGTGAAAAGGCTCAGCCTGGGCAGGTGAAATCCCTGGGCAGAGGTGAACAGCCTGGGTTTCAGCTGGGCTGGGTGTGCTCTGGGAAGTGCAGTGAGGATGGTGTCACTGCCCTCTGTCACCAGCTGTGAGCCTGCACAACTCAAACCTCATCTCTATTTGTGCTAGAAGGGGAATAAAGAGAAGAGCTCTTTGTGGTAGAAAATTTCTCCCAGCCTTGCTCTGCCCCCATGTGCAGGTTTCCTCCATCTCCTCCTCTTCAGAGTGATCTCTACATCATTGCTGTTCATCTCCAGGTGCTGGGGTTGGGGTTGCTGCCCAGGTTTTTGTCACTGAGTCCCCCTCATGGAGCCTGTCAGGGAGGGAGCAAAAGCACCAGACTCATCTTAGGGCTGTAGGAAGCTGAGTCTTCATCCTTTTCATCAAATGTTCAGCTAAGCACAGCTAAAATACCAACCACCTTCATCCAAGAAGGGACACCTGGAAGAGGCCAGGCAGGGAGGCAGTTCAGGCTTCAGAGGGCTGGTGGCTCCTGCTGGTTTGGGGCTTGCTGCTCACGGATGGTGACCATGGACCAAGCATGGGCTGGCCCATGGAAGCTCTTCCCACTGCAGTGTTCCCTCTGTGCAAGGGGAGCTCCTGGATGGGCAGGAGGCTGCTGGAGGGACAGGATCATCCCTGTGTTACTGCTCCTGCTCTTCCCTGCAGCTCTCACAGAATAAAAGCATTTTCTTGGTGCAGTATGGACCAAACACCAGCCCAGGGGTAGCTGAGAGGTCTCAAGAAAGCTCTGCCCTGCAAAGCCCCAGGGGTTTTTGTTTCCAGATCCTCACTGCTCGAGCAGGGTGAGGCACCCACCTGGCTCTGCACCTGTGGCTTCTCATCCTCTCTCAAGCTGCTGCCTCCCTGCTCCTTGCCTGAGTATTTTTGGCATGGTCTGGCTTCACAGGGAGGAATGTCCTGGGATGAACCACGGCTCATCCTCAGGAGAGCCTCTACACAACAGGAAGGTTACAGCTCACCTGCAAATGTCTCGTGAGGAGCTGGACAGGTGGATTTTTTTGAGAGAGATGTTGAACATCTTTACTTCCCCTTCCTATCTGTTCACTGAACACCCTAAAAGGAAGTAGGAGCAAGGGGAACAGATAAACCTTATCCCTCGGAAAGAAAACTTTCCTGGAGTCAGGGTATATCAGCCAGACACTGCCTGCCTTCCTTCAGCCTGAGCTGTGCAGGGATCCCAGCAGCCAAAGGCTGGATATCCTAGAATCCAGAGCCTGGATATCCTAGAATCCAGAGCCTGGATATCCCAGCAGCCAGAGCCTGGATATCCCAGCAGCCAGAGCCTTGATATCCCAGAATCCAGAGCCTGGATATCCCAGCAGCCAGAGCCTTGATATCCCAGAACCCAGAGCCTGGATATCCCAGAATCCAGAACCTGGATGTCCCAGAATTCAGAGCCTGTGTATCCCAGAATCCAGAACCTGGATATCCCAGAACCCAGAGCCTTGCTCCCCGCTGGGGCTGGGACAAGAGCCAGAGGCTGGAGGCTGGTGGGGACAGCACCCAGCACTCTCAGAGCCCTCCCTGTCCTGCCCCCCTCCCCAAGGCACCAAGCTGCCAGCTCACCTGCAGTGTGGAGTGCTCTGACCCGCTGTGAAACACCCACCAGAGAGGGCTGGGTGAGGGTGAGACCCCCACTCACCCCCACCAGGCTCCCATTGGGGTCAGGGCTCTGCCTCATCCCCCCCTCTCCCAGCAGAGCAGGGTGTCTATTCACAGCACTTGTCAAAAATTAAAGCAGAACCTTCTTTCAAATGTTCCATCTGTACTTGGCTGCCAGAAAAGCGATTCTTCCTCCAAAAAAAATTTGCATTTAAAATTCCAAATATGCACTTTTGCTCAGACGAAAGAATGTGTGTTCCCGCTTTCAAGTCGAGCTCCCTGTGACCTCTAGGTTTTAATAATTTCAGCAAAGTGTCATTTGACAATTCAAATACAGGCCGTAAGCACAGGAAAGTAAATGTCCTTTAAGATAAGCACATATTATATTGAGAGTTGATGATGAGAAGATTTCACCTACAGCTAGGAACTTCAGAGCAATGTGTATGACACTTCTGCATATTAAAAAGCGCTTTGGTGAAATATTGGTATTTCCAGATTTCAGCTTTGCCAGCGCTCAAGCATTTCCACTGTTTAATTCATAAGAAGGTGTGATGGCCTTGTGTATAGAGGGTTCACTGTTTAGCTTTTGCTTCCCAATTAAAAATACATCAGCACTCAAATCCTGCTGGCTGCTGATCCGAGGGGCTGAAGGACCACAACTGGGTGGCCAAAATCTGTGCTGCCAACCCACTTGTGGCCCAGGGATGTGCAGGGGGCTGAGGCTGATTCCCCCCCAAGCTCTGAGCCTTCAGGATCTGCTCATGGGGCTCCCCCTGACTCTCTGGTTTCCCCAGGTCCCCTGGGTTTTGTTGTGCAGCCCCAGCCCCTTGCATCACCCCAACACCCAACCCAAACCCCCAGTGAGCACCAGATCAGCGTGTCACCATAATTAATAGGGCCCCCTGTGGTCCCTGGTAATCCATCCCAGGGCTGCACAGCCCTGCCTCTGTTTGGCTGAGGTACATGGGAGCCTCAGAGCTGCCCCAAACAGAGCCTTTTTCATGAAAACTGCTTCATTCAACACCTTCTAAGGGCTGCGGGCGCAGGGAGGGGGCAAGTTTACACAGATGCTTGTGTCTCAGGGCTTGCTAGCAGGTGTCTCCTAACTTTACACAGACCACCCTCACACTAAAGGGACTCTTTTGCTTTGAGCCTGTTTGAGTTCCATGGCTTTGGTCTCCAGGTTCCTGTCCTGCAGGCGATTTATGGCTTTGCTGGCTGACAATGCTCCCGTGAGCACAGGGACGGCTGGCTGGGGCAGGGTGGCCTGCACAGCTCCCTCGGATAGCTGGGATCCCCTGCCCATGGAATCCGCAGGATTTCCAGGGAAAGGAAAACAACAGCACCACCCCTACGGCGCTGTGGGGTCTTTCATTTGTTTGTTTGTTTGTTTAAAATGGGTCAGGGGGGTGTGGGGGGAAGAGTTAATGACAGGTTTAGGCAAAGAATTTCCTCTGAATCTGGCCATTTTCTGTTGCTGAGGTCATATGACAGCTGAGATGACACAATTAGAAATGTTTTGAGGCATTCCTTCAGTGAGAGGGGAGGAGGGGAGATATTTAGGGTTTGTTGTTTTGGGGAACAGACACCTGGAGAGCTGTCCTGTGTAGGGGTGATCATGGAGAGCACTGCCTCCTTCCCAAGGGCTACTGGGGAGCTCCAGCTGTGCTCCTCAGGGAGAATTTGGGGTTCCTCAGGCTTTGGGAAGCTTGGGTTGGGCTGTTGCAAGATTTGTGTCCTTTTTTGCAGTTCTCTGAAATGTCTTTGGTTCTCATTGGGAGTAAGTGGGGAGGAAATGTTATTGGGGTGAGGGTTTGGGCTGGAGGGGACCGTAAAGATCCATGGACAGGGACACCTTCCACTATCTCAGGGTGCTCCAAGCCCTGTCCAACCTGGCCTTGGACACTTCCAGGGATCCAGGAACAGCCACAGCTCCTCTGGGCACCCTGTGCCAGGGCCCACCCTCACAGGGAGCAATTCCATTCCAATATCCCATCTCTAAGTGCAGCCCCAGCAGTGCCTCCCCAGCTGGTGCAGGAGCAGGGATGGGTTCTCAGAGATATAAATGGCATTTCTAGTTCATGTCCTTATCTGGTGCAACGAGGAGTAGCCACAAGATTCATCTCCTCCTGCTGCTTTATCAGCTCCCACTAGGAGAAAAAGGAGGACAGTCTCCTGCTGATCACAGGGAGGTTACTGGCTGAGTTTATTCTTGGCTGCTTGATAAGTCCACGCTTCAGCCCTCATCCCTCAGATCATTTAATATTTTGCTCCTGACAGGGCTGTAGAGGCACCAGTTGATGGCAGCTGAAGTGTGTCAGGCACTGGACTGTCCCCCCAAAGCTGCTGGTGCCACTGGGAAGGGTCCCAGCAATCTCTGAGGATGACTTCCTGTGCCCCCAGCCCCTGCCTCTCTCACACAATGCTTTGTAAAAGCTGTAAGGAATTAGTTTGGAGAGGCATGATAAAAAATAAATGACTTTGTTGTGCTTTTGGAACAAAATAATGCTTTAATAGCAGAATCCTTTTCAAAGTTAGCAGTTAAGAGTAAGCAGTACTTTAGGCAATCCAGGCATCTGCTGCGGGGACTTTCCCTCATAATTAGTTAATGAGCTTGATGTACTTTTCCCATCTAATTAAGATGCCATCCTTTTAGCCTTGCTAGGAAAGGTAAACTTTTGAGACATGTTAGAGACAGATCCTCTCCTGGCTGGGAGAGGTGAGTGTCAGCCTGTGTGTGAAAGCTGAGCAGCTGACCATCACAGGGTGTGACCAGATCTGTGTCCACCTCCAGCCTGGCCATCCTCCTCACTGTGAGCTGTGTCCATGTCCATCCAGCCTGGCCATCCTCCTCACTCTGAGCTGTGTCCATGTCCATCCAGCCTGGCCATCCTCCTCACTCTGAGCTGTGTCCATCCTCCTCACTCTGAGCTGTGTCCATGTCCATCCAGCCTGGCCATCCTCCTCACTGTGAGCCCAGATAAAGGTGCTCAGGAGGGCCCCAAAGCAGGGTTTAGGGTGGGACAGCCCTTTCCCAGCTCCCTGCAAACTTGTGAGTCCATCTTCATGAGCACAGGGGGTGTGCACATGTGAAGAAACACCCCAGATCCAAAGAGAAGCAGCAGATCTCACCAAAGCCAGTGGTTTCCCCCAAACTCAAAAGAAAGAGCTGCTTTGAAAGACCTCTGAGGGCTGGGAGCTGCAGGCCTGATGGTTGGTCAGGGCTGCAGGCTCAGAGTTTTCTCTGGCAGCAAATGAAAGCAGCCACAGCTCCAGTAGCTGGAAGCTGCCTGTGTGCTGGAGTGCCAAAATACAGGAGAGAGTACTGGGAGCAGGGATAGAGTGCCAAAACACAAGAGACAGCACTGGGATAAGGATCCAAGAGGGGCAGGGATGGAGTGGGAGTGCCAAGGAGAGAGTACTGGGAGCAGGGATAGAGTGCCAAAACACAAGAGACAGCACTGGGATAAGGATCCAGGAGTGCCAAAACACAGGAGACAGCACTGGGAGCAGAGGTCCAGGAGTGCCAAAACACAGGAGAGAGCACTGGGATAAGGATCCAAGAGGGGCAAAATGCAGGAGAGAGCATTGGGAGCAGAGATCCAAGAGGAGCAGGGATGGAGTGCCAAAACACAGGAGAGAGCACTGGGAGCAGGATCCAAGAGGAGCAGGCACAGGGACCTGCTGGCTCCTGTGCTGAGTTTGCACAAACACCTTCACCAGGGCTGCAGGAGGGACAGGCACTGGGACCAGAGCCTCTGGTGTGCCCTGCCCGGGGCAGAAATCCCTTTGGATGGCACAGGAGACAACATTCCCGACCTCCCATCACTTTTACAGCTGCACCCATTGTGCTACAAACCATCTGCAAGCACAGGGCTCTGGGATGTGGCTCTGCTGGTGATGTGGGAGCAGCTCCTGCTCTTCCACAGAGCACCAGCCCCAGGTCAGGATGGAGGAGACTCAGTAAAGCAGAGTGGCTGCTGCCTTCCACAGCCAGACACTGAACTGGTGGCCACCCTGGGATGTCTGTCAGCCTCTTTTCCCAGCTGACCCCATTTTCATACATTCCCCCTTCATAGCTGGGCTCCAAAGCCTGGTTATATTTCCTCCTGGCCTGCAAACGTGCTGATGGGATTTAAATATGAAAAGCATTGCTCTCTGTGCAAGTTAAGCCTTTGGTTAAAAGTGCAGGATGTTAAGAGGTGCAGGATTTTTTTTAGTCTCTTGTAAGGTCTTTTTCAGTGTTCCTTATGAGACAGTGTTGAAAGTCTCTGTAATATAATGATCCCACACGTGTATATGCAATATCTCTCCTCCCTTTATGCAGATTTTTCCCTGCTAATTTCACAGTTTACTCCATTAAATCCTTGCCATCCTTTGCCATGAACTCTGGAGGTTTTGCTGCCACATGGTGCATGTGGCTGCTGCTTGTGTATCTGCCTGGAATTAATGTGGGCAGCCTTCATCTCCTGCAGCCTTTCTACAAAGATCAATGGGCTTAATCCTTGGCCTCCAGGATCTGTTGAGCTCTCTGCCTCTTGCCCTGTGGTCCAACTTTTCCTTGGCAAAAAGTAAAAGTTTCATAGAATTACAGGCTGGTTTGGCTTGGGATGAACCTTAAAGATCATTTGTTCCACCCACCCATGCCATGTGCAGGGACATGTTCCACTAGAACAGATTGCCCAGAGTCCCATCCAGCCTGGCCTTGAATATTTCCAGGGATAGGATGTGTTTGGGAAAATTCTAGTGATGGATTGACATCCCTTCAGTTTTTGAAATGCCAGCTCCTAGAGACTCAGAGGACTGAGCCAGGAGGTGTCCCTTAGAGTGGCAGGACCTTTTCCTGAGCCACAGCCCCCCTGGGGCTCCTGGGCAGCTGGAATTGGGAATTATCCCACACCTTCACTACTGCTCATCCCCACCCAGGTTTGGAGGACTGGTGTTGCAGACAGCTCTTTTTTAGCCCCAGAATAAGAGTAAAAAGGTAGAAAAAGGGAGCAGTCGTGGGTCCAGCTGCAATTTTACAGCTCATAATCATCTCCTCCAACCCTTCACTCAGATTTTCCTGCATGGGTCAGCTCAAGGCTTCATGCACAGCCCAGTTCTGTCAGGGGTGTTCTTCCCATTGTCTTTAGTGGGCCATAAATCCTGAAGGGGACCCTCAGCTGCCCTCTCCCTCAGCACCAGGCACCCCCTGTTCTCTCTGGGATGCCATTCCTTGGCTCAGGAGCCTTGGCACAAGGCAGAGACAAGAGGGGACACTCGGTCAGGCTGCAGACTCTGACACACACACACACAGCTTCCTCTGCCCAGCCCCCCCCCAAAAAAAAAGATAAAGCAGGGATGAGAAGACAAAGAAAGAAAAGCGAGGCAGGAAAACAACACGAGAAGGTTATGGCAATAAAACACATTTTGGCACGAGCTTCCCCCATAAACTGCAGGCACAAGGCAGCAGGGTGAGCGGGGAGGCAAATTCCCTTCTTGCTCCCCAAAGCAGGCACACCTGGCTGCTGGCACTGTCCCTGCTGCCACCTCGGTGTCCCCAGAGAGGGGCTGCCAGTCATTCGGGGGTGCTTTGAAGCGGGCACAAAGGAGCAAGTCATTTGAGACGCTTCCTGCCTGGTGGCCTGTATCAGCCTGTGAATCATCCCCGGCGCTCCCGCTTAATCCGCTTGTGCATCTTTGAAGCCTTTTCTGTCTCGCAAACAAATGATCAACTGCAACTTATTTTTAATCCATTAAAAGGTTCCAGATATTCCCCCCTGTAAAAAAAAAAACAAAAAAACAACAAAAAAAACCCAAAACAAAATACCCGGCCTTGGAACCTCAGGGAGGAGAGAGTTTTGTAAGTATTGACTCGGTCTCTGCTGAGCACAGCCAAATATTAGCATCAATTTGTGAGTTGCTTGCAAGGAAGAAATGTCAAAGGTTCAGCTTTTGCTGTGAGCTAATCCTGGCTATTAAAATACCAGGATCTCAAGGAAAGTAGCTACAAGATGGTGTCAAAATTTCTTGGATACAGAATTGTGTATGGCACACTTGATCCAAGGGACCACAGAGTCAGGTCTGGTGTTGGGAAAGAAACCCAGGGACTGTTGTCTTCATTTGCAGCTGGATGTACCTGGAAGGACACTGCTCTGCTCCCAGACATTTATATAACCACCCCCCCATTAAGTTTGATGGGAATTAATTGATGCTTTCCATTCCTTCTTTCATGTTTTGCTCTGAACAAAAAAAACCCCCTAAAATTACAAAATCCAGCTGAAACTTAATTGAAAACAACAAGTTCCATCTGGCCTCACATAAATTATGGCCAAAGTTGCCATTTTAAAGAACAGTTGCTTGTTGTTGTTGTTGTTGTTGTTGTTGTTGTTGTTGTTGTGTTTTAATGCTGAACTATAAATCAGCTCAAATGGAGTTTAAATCAGCTCAAAATTGGGACCAGGTTTGAGGAGGTTGAAACCTCAAGGAGGTTGAAAACTTGAGCAAAAGGTTTTGGGAACAGCTCAGCTGAGCTCCAGACTTGCAAGGATCCAAGAGAGCCCAGGATTTTGTACTGGACATTTCCCAACCCCTAAAGGGGCTCTGAGAGAGATGGAGAGAGATTTTGGACAAGGGCCTGGAGTGACAGGGCAAGGGGAATGGCTTCAAAATGACAGAGGGTAGGTTTGGATGGGATTTGGGGGAGAAATCCTTCCCTGTGAGGGTGGTAGGTCCTGGCAGAGGATGTCCAGAGTAGCTGTGGCTGGCCCTGGATCCCTGAAGTGTCCAAGGCCAGGCTGGACATTAGGGCTTGGAGCAGCCTGGGACAGTGGGAGGTGTCCATGCTGACTTTAAATGACCTTTAAAGGTCCCTTCCAGCCCAGCCCATGCCATGGCTCTGTGCCCAGAGCAGGTGCTGTGTCCAGGCACTGGTGTAAGAGCAGCCCCAGGGCTCTGCCCTCCTCTGAGTCACCTGCTCTTTGACTGAACCCTAAATTATGTTCCTCTGAGAGTGGTTTTAACCACATAGTCTAAAAATCCCTCCCATGGCACTGAGTTCTGGTCGTGCAAGCAAAGCAAATCTGTATTTCACACCCTTGCCTGGCTGTGCTGGCACTGGGGAGGTGCAGGAAAGCTTCTCCTCCCCACAGCCCCCAGTCTGGGCATTGGATCTGTGAGCTGCAGGTGCCTGTGCTGCTGAAATATGGGATTAATAGTAAGAATATCATCCTTAGACCCAAAAAGTGTCTCCACAGCACTGTCCTGCTGTCCAGCTGTAAATAGCACAGGAGAGATCCTGCAGGATGGGTCTGGAAGAGGAACTGGGAGTGAGATTGCTCTGGCATGAGGAATGAAAACAACTCTGGGGAGCAGTGGGGCTGAAAGTTGTGGAAAATCTGTAAATTGTCTGAGTGTAAGGTGCTGCTGCCCTTGAGAGGCTGACTGGGTTATTTTTTGGTATTTATTTAATCACTGCACATCTTTAAGACATAAATACTGATCAGCTGATCCTCCTGCCTTTTTGGCTGACTGCACCTTGTGGAGTTGAGCATCCTCCTGTGACGTGTCAATGACGAGTGACTGCTGGTGATCAAAGAGCTCTGCCTTGATAGACACATTTCAGCTTCCTCTTTGATACCTGGGTGGCATTTCCTACCAGCCCTCGTGTCCCAGTGTATCTTCCCCAGAACATGCATTTAGTGGATTAATTCTCTTCAGGCAGCCAGTTCAGTGGGAGCCATTCCTTCTTCCAGCCCTGCTTCTGCCAGGTTTGCCATGGCAGTGCCTTTGCTTCTGTGAGTGACTGCAGGCACCCCAGGATCCCCTGGGATGTGATTCAGATATGCAAATTTTGTTCTGAGCAGGAGTGGGGGATTAGGATGGAGTTACTGGGAAAAGTGTTAGTCCTGTGTGGTGGTAGCATGAACAGAGCAAAATCCCAACCTCCTGCCAGGTGGAAAAGAGGATGGGGGAAACACAGATTGTCCATCCCATCTCTGTGTGATGGGGCAGTGCTGGGGAGCAGCCACCTGCCCCAGAAAAGGAGTTTTACAGGCCTGGGTGTCCATCAGACCAGTGGGGTTGGCACCCTCAAATCCTTCAGTGGGGTTGTCAGAGCCTGAGGAAGTGCTTCCAGTCAAGGCATTGCCCTCTGTGCAGATTTCAGGTGTGAACTGGAGCATTTCTACTGCAGCTTATTGGAAAATCCACAGCAATTCACGCCAGAGGGTGGAAAATACTGTATTTTATATTATTTTTCATTTTTAAAAAGACAACTGGAATTACTGTTCTACTTTTGTCAAAGGAAGGCACCAGTCCAGAGCGTGGGAAATGCGTTAGCCTTGTCCCTCTCTGATATTTCCTCTTGCCTTTGGTCACAAAGAAAAAGCAAATCAGCCTCTGCCCCTGCCACATCCTGCAGGAAGCTGCTCCCTGTGTGCAAACCTGTAGGAAAAGGGAATTAATTATAGGTGATTTATATTTGGATCCAAAAGGCTCTTTCTGTTGAGGGGGAATGGATCTGTAGGAGCATCTCCCACTTCACTTTGCATTTGCTCCTGTTTTTCTGGGAGCTGAGCTCTGGGGTCTTGGCACAGCCTCTCCCATCACTGGAGTGTGAAGGGGTCCAAAATGTGCTGGCAAAAGCCAAAGTGGAGGGAAGTGATGGTTTGAAATGGGGTCCTCAGCCCAGAGAGATCTGTGTCCTTCTCAAAATGACACTCTGGTGTGTGTTTTGGAAAACTCTGATTTTCTTATCCCAGGGGACTGAAGGGTTTTCCTTCACCACCTCCAGGAGTGAGAAATGGGCAGTGAGACCCTGGCAGTGTCAGGGCTTGCTGCAGAAATGTTGTGGTTATATGGCCAATTGCTCCTTTCCCACTGTTTAACCTTCCAAAGTGATGAAAAAACACTTCAGATCCCTGAAAGCAGCAGTGAATGTCCAGCATTGACTCCAAAACCTTACAGGAATCACAGGGACTTTGATCTCCCATCACTCCACCCCCTTCTACTTTCTGTTGTTTAAGATTTACCAAACATTGCATCTCCTCGCATCAAAATTCACCTTTGTTTTGCTACAGATAATCACCAAACGCTGATAATAACAATAAAATTCCTAGGAAATCTCCCTGTGGCAACAAGTAATTGACCCAAGAATTTTCACTACAAGGAATTTTTATTTTTTTTTTTTTAATAACCACACAGCACTGGAGATGCTCGTCCGTCGGGGGATGCACTGCTATTGTTCTCATCAGTCCTGATGCTTTGCCTTCACCCTTTGAGTTCTCTCAAAGGATTGAGATTATTTGGTTTCTTTGAAGAACAAAGGATAAAGAATTTTTTTTAGATGACTGGCTATTTTGATCTGCAAGGTCTGCACGCAGTGTGAGGGAACAAACATCACTAAATCATTAAGGGAAAAGGGAAGGGTATGCATAATGGAAAGAGAAACACAAAAGCCACTGAGGCTGGTGCCTGCAGCCGAGCCTGGGCGTTGTTTTCAGCCCCACTGCTGATCCTGCTCAGGGTTTGTGCTCTGCTTCTCTGGGCCTTGGTTTCTTTCCCTAATCAATAATTTGGCACCACAGCACTCACAGCCACTTTCTGGTTTAGTTATAATTCCCAATACTTTTGGAGAAATAAAGGATGTTGAGTAGATGTCTTGTTTAACCAGCACCTGTCTTGAAATGTAGGTTTGAAGTGTCATGGAAGTGTCCATGAAAATCCTCTTTTGGCTGCCTGGGCTCCCTGTCTGTGCCTGCACTGGGGATGCCAACCTTGGGTACCTCACAGGGGACCTCGAGGGACACAGCTGGCCAAACCAAGGTGCCTCTTTTTCCCCAGGAGCTGCAAGGATTTGGAGCTTGGCCTCCTGTTTTCCAGCTCCACAGGAAATGGAGATCCCTTGGAATCTGTATGGCATAGGATGGAACACAAGCATACCTCCCACTCAAATGTGCCTTTTCCATTTGGGGAGATAAGAAAATATCACATGTTCTGAGGAAATAGGATTAGCCTGTAATTAAGCAAAAATTCTCCTATTTAGCATAACAATTTTTTTTTCTTAAATTAAAGAGTGAATATTACCTGCTAATTACGGGGTACACAATATACATAAAGCAATGGCTAATTTGTATATGAGTGTCTATTTTTGTTCTGTTTGAAAAAAAAAATTAAAACTTTAATACAGTCATTTTTCCAGATGCATAAATAGAAGATGTCTTCTGGACTTCCAGCTAAATAAACAGCATCCTGCTGAGCCGAGTCCATGCTGATCCTGCCAGCTGGAATACAGCAGGTGATGCTGTAGAGGACTTAAAAATGTTCAGTTTGAGGTGGTCACCTAACAGGGGAGCACACAACACACCCTGAGGCTGTCACAGACCGTGCAGGTCAGTGCAAGGCTGTTGTGGAGCTGTGAATGAATCACAGAGGAATCCTGAAATCTGGAGGAGTTTTAGTCTGGATCCAAGCTCTGCAGAGTGTTCCTTGGCCAGGGCCTGGAGCTGTGCTGGCCTTCCCCAGGTTTTGGCAAGGAACTAAAACCCTGGTGTAGTTCTGACAAAGTCTGGGCTTGTTCAAGTGAGCTTGAGCTGTGTTGTGGCTGAACTTTGCCTTTTCCTGGTGATCCTGGGAATTGGTTTACTTGAAACTGTGCAGGGTGAGTGAACTTACTCCCCTCAGATTTTGATCCCCCTGTTACCCACCAGTTTTAGATTTAGTTCTGCATTCTGCAAACACTTAAGCACATGTTTTGCTTCCCACACTTACCAGGAGTGCTCACTCACACACAGCCAAACACATGTGCTGCTTTTCACAGCATCCAAGAGGCTGCCACAAATATTTCAGGTTCAACTTCCATTTTCACATCCCTTGAATTGGAGCTGGTCTTCTTCCAGAAACTGCCCTAATTAGTCACTTTGATGCTCTAATCCCCTTCCTGCCCTTCGGAAACATGGATTTGTGAATGTCCCTAATCTCCAGTGGGGATTTTTCCCAGTGATTCCAGGGTCCAGATGTCTCCTGGAGATGAGTGAGTGCTCCTGACACACAAGTAGCTGTGTTGGTTGTAGGGTTAACCAGAACAACTTCTGAAAACACACAAAGGGGAAAAACATCACCTTGGCTGGAGTGCCACTGCCATGTGGGAAAATATTCCCGGCTGTGGCTGGCTGTCCTGGAGAAATGAGCAGCCCTGGTGGGCTGCAGCTCTGTGTGTTGGCTGCTGACAGTGCAGCAGGGAAACCCCTGAGGGAGGGCACTGCCAGGGGGCACAAGGTCTCTTTTATTCAGGAATGTGGATTATTTTCCAATTCCAGCAGCGCTGCTCTGCTCTCACCAGGCTCCACCTGAGCAGGTTGGGTTCAGGTGTGCTCTCTGCCTGAGCTTTGGGTGCACAGGGCAGGGTGCTGTCCCTGATTTGTCCCTGCCCCTGGTATAGGAGGCTGGTGTCACCCTGTGGTGGCTCTGCTGTGCCCTGCCTGGGATCAGAGCCACCCCCGTGCCACTGCTTCCTGCTCCTAGTAAAGAAATATTAAAGTCTACCTTGCAGAAAAGTGAGGCTTCCTCAATTAATAAACGTGCTCACAGGCTTGCCAGATGAAAGAAATGTAAAATACCCTGATAGCTTCTTTTATGATCATTAATAATAGTATAACTTACCTGAAAGGCACAGAGCGTGTCCCCAGCGAGTTTTGATCTCTTGTCATGCCTGGCTATGTGGGATGGGTAAGGCTCTGTCTCTTTGGGGAGTTGTTAGATGAGAAAACAGGCAGCAGAGATTTCTCCACCCCCTGCTCTGCTCTATTCCCAGCACTGCTTCGCTCCCAAGGATCAATATCTGAACAGAGAAATTATATTATTAAGCTGCACATTGTAATCAGACATCAAGTAGAGTCCAGTTCCCCCCTTGGCTCGCATTAGCATGCCCTGGTGGAGTGGTGGTGCTTTTGAAAAGATGAAGAGCATCATCCATGCAAAATATGTGGGGTGCAGGAGTGGGCCAGGCCTTGTGCAGAGTGTGTCTGACAACTCTGTGCCTCACAATTTGCATTACAGAAAAACAATCTTTTATTTATTTAAGTTGGAAATCCCTTTGCATCTAAGCTTCAAGTGTGCAGCAAACACACTTTGATCATTTTAATGCAGAAGTCACTGATTTACAATAAATATTGTGTTTTCTTTTCATACTTCTTTTTGTTCTTTGAGGAGATTAGAGCAAAGGAAGGAAAATAATTTTTGACCTCATTAGAATTGCTCATGGTGGAAGGAAATGTGCAGAATGAGGAAGATGCTGGGCTTCAAATGGTCCCAAGCTAAGGACAGGCATTACAGCATGGATGGGTCATTAATTCCTGCAGCTGATTAGGGCTGGGAGAATGACTCCACTCAAAGTGCCTCTGGATGGGATTTGGGGGGGTTTGTTGTTTTCTGTAAAGGATCAGGAGGGAATGATGGATCCTGAGACACATCCTGGCGTGGGGTGCACCTGATAATTTGTCCTTGAGGGGTTCCAGGTTTGTGGATCCCTGAAAATCACCGATTTTCTCTGTGTGCCCAGCTCTGAGCTTGTGCTGCCAAGCCAAGATGGGGACCAGGATTAAACCCAAAAGGGGCATAATGTTAAAATATTAAAAAAGCAGCAGCTTTTCTGGAGCATCAGGCATGGTTCCACCCTCAGGTTAGAAATATTCCAGCAGGTTTGATGGTGTTCTGGGAGGGATTGGGTCAGGGAGCAGCTGATCCCCTGCGATCTGTTCAAGATGATTTTTGGGAATGGGGTTTGCTGGAGCATCGTGGTGGGTTGTGCTCCTGCCCCCCCCCACAGCACAGCTTCCCAGGGAAGTTTTCATGTGGATTTGCAGAATTCCTCCCCCTTTTGGGGATAGAAATAGATACAAAGTGGATACTTAAAAAAAAAAACAAAAAACCCCAAACAAAACCCAAAACAAAAACAAACAAAAACCACAACAGAAAAAAAATCCCCCAAAACATAAAAAAGCCACAAAAGAACCCAAAACCCCAAAACAAAGAAACCACTCCCCCCAAATCCCATCCAGCCCACCTCGAACAAACACAGCTTTCTTCTGGAGCAGTGCAGTGGAAAGGGAAGGGCTCAGGTCCCTTTATTCCCGCCCTGCACTGACACTGATCCGAGCTGACTCGGGGCTTTGTGGCTTTCCCCACGCCAGGAGCAGCAGGTCCAGCTTCCAGGTGTGAATTCCAGCCCTGCCCCCTTTCAAAAGGGGCATTTCTTGCTGGGCAGGCTGGGACAGAAAACAATTAAACAAAAGGAGTGGTTTGCTTTGGGGTCATCCCTGCCTTTCCCCCTCTGTCCTTTGCTGCTCTTTTTATTTCCTTATTCCACGTGGGTTCCTTTTACTAAATTCAGTGTGGGTTTTTTCTTTTTAATTTTTTTAAAGTTTTCTTTTTGTTGGTTTGTTTGTTTGTTTTTGGTTTTTTTTTTGTTTGGTTTTTTTTGTTGTTGTTTTTGTTTGTTTGGGGTTTTTTTTGTTTGTTTGTTTTTGTTTGGTTTTTTGGCTTTTTTTGTTGTTTGTTTTTGTTTTTGTTTTTTTGGTTTGTTTTTTTTGTTTTTTTAATTCTTTTTCATCCTGGAGCAAACCTATGAAATCATATTCCTGGTCTAAATTTCTAAAGAAAAAGCCACAAGGAAACTCAGGTTGCTTGGATTTTATTCAGGGGTGTAACTGGAACCAGCAAGAGCAGTGAGGGTGTTGGTGGCACCAGGCAGGTTGGTTACTACAGGCTATAAAGGGTTATTTTGTACTTGGTCAGAAGTCCCCAGCTGCTTAAACTGTTGTGTATATTAAATTTGCAGTCCTGAGCATCAGGAAGAGATGTGGGGAAGGAAAAGGATGGGTTTGCTTTTTACAGAGAGGAATATGAGTAAAGAAACTGAGAGGCATCTCCCAAAATGAGATTTCTTCCAGGGTAGGGAGCTCGAAATCCAGGCCACCATCGCCTCTTTCACTCCATGCTGATTTATTGTTATCCAGGATTGCAGGCAGGACAGTTTAGCCCAGAAGTGATCCACTCAATTATCTGCTACTGTGTTCCTTCAGCTACAAAGGGAGCAGAGACACATCCCCTTATCCCGAGCATCTTGGGCAAACAAAGCAGGGGGGTTAGTGGCAGTGTAAACACATTTAAATTACCCTCTTTGCAAAACCCTGATCACTCATTATGGTCAAATCCAGCTGGATGGAGCCAGAGTGGCACTTGAAGGTTTTTGTCTGCTGGGAAAATGTGTGCTGGAGAGCTGTGAATAACAAACCCAGTGTCACCGTGCCATGGCCTGAGGATGCTGCAGCCCTGGGCTGTTATCCTGCTCCATCCTGGCTTTCAGGGTGTCCTGGTGAGGTGACTGCCTATTCCTCCCAGAGATGGAGCTTGACACACAAGGATTATCAGTACTGCACTCACAGAATGCTTTTTCTAGTGGGGACAGCTCTGGGAAAGGATAAAACCCCAGAGATAATTTACGAGCCCACTTTGCACCCAAATGCATCCCCTCCTTCAACCTCAGCAGGTGGAGAAGACCAAGAAGGGCATCTTGAGGACACATTCCCACCTTTTTCCCAGAGTTTTCCATCTCCAGGAAGGAATTGGCACTGCAATGGGCCCATGCCCATGGGATCCTGCCCAGAGAACACCTGACCCTGCCAGCCAGGCTGATGGCTGTGACCCTGCAGGTGTCCCAGGGCAGGTGGACACCTCTCTGATCCAGTAATCCCAGTCTGGGCAGCTGAAACACCAACGAGACAGTGGGCAAAGTCAATCCCAGCAAAACTCTGGTGGGAAAGCAGCCGGGCCTGGCTGCTGCTGCATCCCCTGCATCCCCAGGTGTGTGGCAGGTGCTGTGCAAGGTTCCCTGCAGTGACTCCTCCTTACCCATGCCTTGTTTCAGCTGGGAAAATGCTGGGAGTCAAGTTTGGGGCAGAAATCTCAGCACCCCTGGGAGAATCCTGCCTCTGGGAGTGTCCTGAAGCTGGATTGAGGGAATTGTGCAGGAGCTGGTGATTCCACCTGGATCCTCCCCTCTCTGCATGGGAAACAGAGCCCCAGGTCCCCTCTTTCCCTGAGATGTTTGAAGAGGAACAGTAGTTTTCACTTAAGCCTCATTTCCTGTCGATTTAATGGGATGTGATCATGCAATTCCCTTCATGCAGGGAGCAAGTTTTGCTGGGAAAACTCTCTGGATCTCAGAGGGGTTACAGAGGCTGAATTCCTCCTTTCCTGTGAGTGGTCTAAGGGAGGCTCTTCCAGGATGGCACCAGCACATCCTGAGAAACCTCCATCAAAGCCCAGACAGCATTTTCCAGTTATTATCCAGTGGCTGACTGAGTTTAGGTTTTCTGCTGACAATAAAACAGTGGGTAAAAGGAAGTGATTAGCAGCTTACAACTATATCTAGTTCCTCCTGAGCAAAGCTCTCTGCTTTATTTTGGGCCTTGGAAGATGAACTGTACAGTATATTGTTTGAAAAGGCATCCTCTGTTTTGGAAAATCTCCATATATTTTGTTTCCATGTTATCTGCATGGTTGTAATTAGAAAATTATGTGCCTGCTACATGACCTCCTCATACAGAACATATTTAAAGTGAGACAATAACATTCAATTCCCTTTCTAAACCATCAAAAAGAAAATGGTTTTCAAGGCATTTCTTCCTCCTTCCCAATTCCCTCCCTCTGGCCACTTGGGTGGTCTCATTTGACAAGTTGTACAATAGACGGCTTTTTTTTTTTTTCATGGACAAACATGTAAGTGCAGGAGAAAATCTGGAACTGGGAAACAAATTCTTCCCCCTGCCTTCCCCAAGAAAATCTCAGAGGCTGAATCTCAGCAGATCCTGGCAAAGACAGGGTGAGAGGGAGACCTTGCAAAGGGAAATCCACTTTTTTTTTTTTTTTTGCTGTTTACCTTGATTCTTGCTGCAAAATTCCCAAATCCATGCCCATGGGAAGGGAGAAGCATGTGCCTGGCTCCTGAGGAAAGCTGGAGACAACGATGGGGACCCACCTGTGGCAGAACCTCAGCTTGTCCCTGCTCCAGGGCAAGGTGAAATGCATGAGATGGGACCACCAGATTCTGCAGGTTTTAGATAAAATTGCATTACAGAGGAACAAGCTGGAGCACTGTGTGCCTGAATATTGCTCAGAGCGAATAAGGATAAGACTTGGAGGTGATACTGGAATTAAACAGGAGCTGCTGTGAGAGGCTAATTGCTGGGAGTGAGAGAAAATGCAATTTTTTGTATGGCAAGGATGCTGGAGATGAGGTTGCTAACGCCTGTTTTTCGTCAGTGAAACCCTTTAGCCCCCTGGATCCCCGGGTTCTGTGGTGTTTGCTGTGCTGGAGCTGGGCATGGCTTCCCCAAGCTCCTGGCCATGAGTGCCACACAGCACAGGCTGTCCCTGCTTTCTGCTGCCTTTGGAGATCTGTCCTGCTCTCAGCAGATCCCTCAGGGCTCAGGGAAGGGGCTGTAGGTGCAGTGTGGGAGCAGGAGCTGCTCTTGGGGCTGTGCTGGATCAGTGCTGTTGGCTTTGGAGCTGTGATTCCCTGGTGTGAGCTGTGTCTGCATCACCAGCACTGCTCTGTTGCCTGTTCAACCTGCACATGAGCAGCTTCCTGATTTTAGTGCCCTGGATCATCAGAACTGCACATTTCCCTTTGCATGGTCACTGTGCCACACAGGAGAGGAGCACCTGGGACACCTGGAGAGAAAGGCAGGGGGAGAAGAGAGAGCAGAGCCAGGTCTGACACAGGGTGGAGATAACAGAGCACAGGTGCACCATGAGAACTGAGGAAAACCATTTTGCTTATATAGAATGAAAAGGAGTAACTGGAATAACTGTCCAGTACTGAAGTCAATGAGGGATTCCAATAATTTGGAGGAGAGAAAAATGAGGATTGCTCTGCTCACTGCTCTGGGAGGAGCCACCTGCATCGTGTCTTGGCTGTGGCTGCCAGAGAATTAACAGAACAACAGTTGGGAGCTCCCAGCATTTAACTTTGGCAGCCTCTGCAGGATCCCAGCCCTGCAGAGGAATAACCTGCCATGAGCTCACCTGTTCTGATCAGCAGCAGTATGAGCATGATTATCCCTTCCACTGCCACCCTTTTAAATCACTTTGCCAAGCTAAGAAGCCTTTAGTATAAATGAAAATTTGTATTCACAACCACGGGCATCAGAACTGGGAGGCATTTGCAGCCCCCAGTTCTCCTTTCTGATGTTCAGCTCAGGCAGGCTGGGATGGCTGTGAAGGACAGCACCTGTCCTCCCCAGGCTGCTGCTCCTTTCGGATGGGCAAGCAGGAGCCTGTTTGCCTCCTCCCACTCTGTAATGATCTCTCTGTTCAGCAGCTCCTGTGTTTGTGCTGCAGAGGCCCCACAAGCAGAAAGCAGAGCAGCTCTCCCAAGAGCAGTGCTGTGCCCAGGGGATTTTCCATGCTGTGGTGCCAGGAGGGCACAGGTGCACAGCCAGGGGGCAGGGGACATTGTCTGGGCTGGTGACAGCTCAGTGCCTGCAGTGTGCTCCCACCAGGCAGGAGCTGTGCACCTGGGATGTGCCAGAGGCAGAGCTGGGCTTTCAAACAGGTGAGCAGCAGCTTGACCTAAAAGCCCATGAAATAATCATCACTAAAAAAATCATGAAGCTGTAAAATGTCTTAGGGAGCCTCCCACCCAGACTCTGGAGAGGGGAGCTGTGCTGAGCTGCACCATGACAGGCAGAGCTGTCACTGGGAACTTCTCTTTAAAGCTGGCAGAACTTTTTGTGCATTTTTGTTTTTATTAAATCTAGGTAGGAGAAAGAGCACCCAAAGATGGGTGAATGCAGCAGAGCATTCCCCAGTCTGCACAGAATAATGGAATGGTTTGGGGTGGAAGGGACCTTAAAATCATCTGATTCATGGGCAGGGACACCTTCCACTATCCCAGGGTGCTCCAAGCCCTAATGTCCAGCCTGGCCTTGGACACCTCCAGGGATCCAGGGGCAGCCACAGCTGCTCTGTGCCAGGGCCTCCCCACCCTTACAGGGATGAATTTTTTCCTAATATCAAACCTTGCCCTGTGTCAGTGTGAAGCCATTCCTCCTGTCCTACCTAAACCTGCTCTTATTTCTAAACCAGCTTCTCTGTGCTGCCCTTTGCCTTTCTCCTGCCAAGAACTCCTGTCCCAGCCCTGTCTGCAGGAGAGGCTCAGTAAAGGGGTCATTTGGAACCAGGGCTGCAGGACAGTCACATCCAGCTCTGGACACTGCAAACCAGGGACTGAGTCACTGGCTCAGTGGGCTTGAACTGCCCAGTCACATTTACCTACATGACAAGAATTTCACAATTTTTTGTCAGGCCTCTTCTGTAGTTAGTCATGTCTTAGGAGTTGGGGAAACACTGGTATAAAAATAATTCGTGAACAATCAGAAAATTTGTAAACCCAATTGGAAATTATAAAAGAAAAAATGTGCCAGGTTCTCTTACAGCTCTGTGTACTCCCTGTCTGTCTGTCTGGGCCTGCAGACTTTGACACTGAAGTGACAGCAGTGGTATTGTGAATATTTAAAGCCTAAGCCATCATCAGCATTTCCATTTAGGTTATTGCTTCATGTTGTCTCTGGCATTTTATCTTCACTGCAAATGAGGTTTGAGATCTCCATCTGGTCCTGGTGGACAAAAGCTTTATTAGAGAAAGCAAACAGCTTCAGCAGCAGCTTCAAAGCTGTTGGGAGTCTCATGTGAAGATGGGAAAGCAGCTCTGAACTTGTTGGATTTCACATCCCATAAAACACAAATTGGACCATAATTTTCATGCCACTAAGTCATTCTAGTGCATTGGACCACTCAAAGCATCATTTCTTCTTTCTCCAGCTTTTTTCCCTCAATTTTTTGTAAAGCAATGGGATGGAGTCTTTCCAGTAGGGCATCACATTAAAATTCTGAATCCCTGGTGGGTGAGGGGTACAAGACATTCCTGTACCTCCAGGAAGGAGCTGGATGAAGACTACTCCAAGTCTGTGGAGCAAGAATAGCACAGAGTTTTCCCCCTTGAGGCAGAGGATGGAGGTTATCTCCTACCCATAACAGCCCTTGCCCCAGCCCATTCCATGGGCTATTTTAAGCACTTTGCCTCAGGGATGCACAGCCACTGGAGCTGTTCCCAGTACTCATCTGGAATCAAAGAAGTGAAATTATCAAAGGTTAGTAAATAGACATTGGGTAGGAAAAATGGGGGAAAAAAGATCTTGGAGTTGACCTTATCCTGTGAGACCTGTGGGGTTGCTGTGCCTCTAAAGTTCATCCTATTACCCAGCAGGTTGGGTTTGCAGTTGGACTCGATCACCTTAAAGGTCTTTTCCAGCCTAAATGACTCTGGGATTCCATTATATTTACAGCCAGATCTTGCTCCATGTAGATCCCTGACACAGGGATATGAACAGCCTGTGTTCATGGATACCTGTGTGGGTTTTTCCAGTTGTTCCTAGAGTTATTCAGTACCTGGGGGCAGAGGAAGAAACAGCACCTGGGTACCACAGGGGTTCCAAGGTGAAGGAAGTGAAATCCCCACTATTTTCCCCTCAATCCACTCGAGACTTTAAATGGCAATTATTTTACATATTATGTAAAAGAAATCTGTTTTTATATATAAAAAAGAGTTTATTTCTGTCATTTTAAATATTCTTTTTCTGCACAATCCAGCTCTTGGTGCCCCTCCTGGATGAGAGGTGGGGAACACACCTCACACAGCCCAGTTTGCTGGGGATGCTGTCGCTCTCCTTGTGGGCTGTTGTGGAACCAAAACTCCGGGGTGTTTTCATTTACTTGGAGGACAGGCTTTGAGCGACAGATCAAATGGCCAGATTTTAGTGTGTGTTAGGAAAATTAGTTAATTTGGCTAGAGAAATCAAGGTTCCCCATGGAGTTTGCAGGGTAGAACTTGCTTCAGATGGTTCATAAACAAAGGGATGTGTTGCTAGGATTTTGAAGTTCAATGGATTATGCTTTTGCAACCCACTGTTGCAGTTTTACTCTTTCCCTTTCCGTCTGGGAGATATTTCATTGCCTCTTACTTTTTATGTTTTCCTTCTGATTTTTCTTTAATATTATTTTTTTTTTTAAATTTTGGTTTCTTTCTACAATCCTAACAGCAGGATTTGCATTTGCAGACTGTTTCAGGGGACATTAACAAACCCCCAGATGATAAATAAATAGCAAAAATACCAAGTGAATTTTAGCAGAAGGGATGTTGGGGGAGCCTAGCTGAACCAAAAGCATCTCAGCTGGGCTGGGCATGTGCATCCTTGTGCAGGTGAAGGTGGGGATCAGGAAACAGAGGAGCACAAAGCTGTGGGGAGTGTGTGCAAGGCCATTCCATTCCATTCCATTCCACAGCTTCCTCTCTGTCACCATTACCCTTAGGCACGGTTAAGCTGCTCCACCAGGATGTCCTGGTGTGTCTCCCAGTGCCGTGGTGCCCCTTAGTGACTCCTTGGGTTTGTTCTCTGGCTGATGTTGCCCAACAGAGCAGGATTCCTTGATCCTGCCTTGCTTGGATTCTGTCAGGAGTTGCAGCCATGTGTCTGAGGCACTGAGCCCTTTCACATAATTGGGCAATATTTGCATTAAGCTGAGCTGTTCTTTCCCAAATGAGGGCCAGTGGTTGCTCCTGCCATTCCCAGGAGTGCTGCTGTGGGGTCCAGGGCTCTGGATCGGGACACATGGCAGTGAGTCTGGGACAGAGGGCCACAGGAGAACATTTGTTCCCTGTGTTTTTCCCTGGAAACAGCCGGTTTTCCCTTCAGGGCAGGCACTGGCTGTGCCTGAGGGCCATTTGGATATGGAGGGCAGGATTCAGTGGCTGCCTATTGAGTGGGGCTCCTTGTCAAAACTCTGCAGGGCTCTGCACTTGCAGTCTCATGTAGCTCTAAGGGCAGTGGACTTAGCTCCTCAATCCAAGCCAGTTTGGAGCTGGGCACGTGAGGATCAGCTCCTGTTGTCCTGGATGCCATGGGGTCCATACATGTGAACACAGCCCCCTGGTGCCAACAGAGCAGGAGCAGAGCAGAAACAATGGATGAAGCTGCCAGGGGAATGTCCTTACCCCCCTTTGATGTGTATGTGTGTGTGATTCACTTGCCAGCTTTGTCCAACTGGAATTACCCCTGAACCCTCTTTCCAATAAAATACTGATTTTATGACTATTCCCAGAGGTGGCATCTCAGTGGGTCAGAATGGAGGCTGGTGTCAGCTGGGATGTTAATTGTCATTTGTGTGTTTGCTCTGCTCCCTGCACACCAGTGCAAGACAGTGAGTTACAACTTGTCATGACTGGGTTTCAGAAGGCTTTTTTAGAGTGGTGCTTTTATTCTTATCCACTGTCTCATCCCTTCCCCTGCTGTATGTCTGATTTTTCAGAGTCGTTTAACATGGGCTTGTCCCCCCATTTCTCCTCCTCTGCCTCTTGCTGATATTTGTAAATCAAATCACCCCTGTTTTATATGAAGTGAAAGATAAAGAATGAGGTTGTTGTGTGCACTGAGCAATGGAGATGATGACTGAAATTACTATTAATGGTTGTTCCCGGCATGTCCAGGCATGACTTTAATTTCTTGCTAATTCCAGCTCTGGCAATGCACGCTGGTAGCACAGTCCACAGCCTCACTTCTCCTGGAACCAGCCCAAAAACAGGCAATGCTGTCCCTGAGCTGTTGCTCTAAAGGGGTTCAAGCCCTTGGTTGGTTTCAATTTGGATTTCCAAATGCAGTTTGTGATTCCTTAGACTTGGTTTCAACAGAGGTTACTCAAAGCCTAGTGAAGATGTTCAGTGTGGACATTTGCATGACCGAAAATTGAGATATTTAAACCCAAGAGTCCTGTCTGAGAATGGTAGTCATTAAGTAAGTGATTAGTTCATCTGTGACAGTGTTAAAAGCATGAAAATGGCATAATTTTGGGTGCAAACCAGCTCTGTTGAGCAGGGGTGTCGTGCCCAAGAGAACCACAGGTTTTGCCTGTTTTCAGTAGCCCCCTTGAAATAACATTTTGTATATCCTTAACAAGTGGCTCCTGTTTCTCCTCTACCAGAGAGGCACTATCAGAGCGCTAATTGGAGAGGGGGAGTGAGGGGAAAGGGCACAAAACCCAGGAGGAAAATGGTGGGGGGAGAGCAGATCCCAGAGGCTAAGCTCAATGCCACCAGACTTGGATGGAAATATTCCTCTTGCAGACCACAGAAACACGAGTTTTTGTGGGAGTACAAAGAGGAGAGGCACGATAAGGCTGGTGAAGTCAGTGCAGTTGGTGCAACGAACCCGGGGCCGTTTCCTGGGATGCCTGACAGAAGTTTCCTTCTGTGGGAAAAATCAACGACTGGAATAGGTCTGTCTTTTTTGCCACGGCAAACCTATACTTAAGTGTGATTAAAATGCTTTCGGCAAAGGAAATACCCTGTAGTTTAAGCCAAACATGGGGACATCCTCTGTGCCTCTGATTGATGTTATGGTGGTTTGTGTGGTGTACTATATCCTGAACCAGGCCCAAGTCAATTAGGCACCATTTCAAAGTATTTTCTCATGCAGCCCAAGGTTTTGCTCGTGCCAGTGAAACCCGAGACTGGGGGAAATGATAGCAGGAATGAATTCTGCGAGCGAGCGCAGCCGGGCCATCGGGTTAGCAGGCAGCAGGCACTGCAGGATTCCCTGCTTCAAGGAGCAAGATGCCTTTTTCAAGTTGTGAGATTTAATGGCCTTTTTGCTGAGATCAAGTGTAGTATTGGTTTAATATCTGATACAAGCTCTATCAGGAAAGTATATCCTCCCTTTGCAGGGGGACGAGGCGATCTAACCATGAAATAATCAGATCCTTGCAGCTCTTTTCTACCCCTAGACCAGGTGGGATTTCTGCCCCAGAGACACCATCTAAAGCACATTTCCACTCAGCCTTTGGCTGTTTGAAGCTTTCAGACAATCACAGTGTGGGAAAGGACAGTCCTTACAAATCTTTCGCCCTTTCAGTCCCGAAATATCATTCCTTGTGATGGAAGAGAGTAATAACATGTGAGAGCACCATCACAAGCCAGCCAGCAAAGGAAATAACAGGGTGACCTTATAAAATCAGGGCCCAAAAAAACCACCCAATTATAGGGTTAAATGCCACTGAAGTAATGATTCTCCTGGTTTATCTCACTCATGGTGCACTGCATTTTAAACCCAGCCACTGGGGACATGTGAAATGGTGCTTAAACCATCAGTGGAAGGTTCCTTCATGCTACAGAGATATTTCCATGTATTCCAAAACAGCCCTGGAGTCTGGGCAGGCAAGGAGTGAGCTTAATGCCTTCCTTTGTAGTAGGAGATCTTTGAAACTCTTATTTGATCGTTTCCCTAGATTAGGATGATTCTGGGCTGCTTTGGAGGAATGTGTTCCCCCTGCCCACCAACCCCCTCTCCCAAAGTGATAAGGCATCTGTAAATGAAAATACGCTCTGAAACTCTGCACAGAATCTCCTCTGTACAGGGCTTTGAAGCAGAGCTGCATGAAGACCTCTGTACCAGCTGAAAATATCTTGCAAACTGATAAAGAAGTGCAGGTACAGCTAAAATCCACTGTGTAATGAGGATTAGCAAGCCTAAGGAGGTTTGTTTGGATTGAAGATTGAATTGAAATGTGTGAGGCTTGGGTTTGACCAGAAATAAACTGAACTTGGATTTCATCAGATGCCTCCTGGCTCCCTCCCGTCCTGCTCCTCCTCGCCCCACTCCAGCTTCAGAGTAAATACTCAGAGCTCATCATTTTAAAAGGAGCTGTTTAATTTTCCCACCGGCCCAGGTTCTCGTTAAATGTGCTGTGCTTCAGTACAATCCTCCACTTTCCCAAGCAGCCCTCAGCTCCCTGCATCTCCCTACCCGTGTGCTGGGCTGTATTGATCTCAGATATGTGGGCAATTGCTCTGTGGAATACAGCCTGAAAAGACCCTGTTTGATCCAATGATGATCCTATAGCAGATATTCTGACTAATTGTATCCATGGAAATCAAGTGCACTTTAACTAATGAAAAAAAAAAAAGATGGTGTGGTCAAAGCTTATTTGAAGAAATGACATGTTTTAAAACCTGACATGACTTAAAACAGAATCATATAAGTTCCTTTGCTAAAACACTTTCAGGATATATTAGGTATAACAATAGTTTTCTACATGAAAATGGCTTTGAAATCTTAAAAGAAAAGTATTTTAAAAGAAAAGAATTTTTGCGGTGCATTAAATTGGACGTGAATATGACAGATTTCAAAGACTGTCAAAATAACGAATTTACATCATAAATGCACAGGCTCCCTTTTTAAAGGCCTCTTCAACAACTCAGGAAGGCGTTTAATGGTGAGCAAGTTCAAAGTGTCATGGACTCCCACTGGTATAAAAAGGAGGCAATACCCACTATACTCTCTGTGTTTCAGATAATGTATCTGTCTCTTTTCAAGTTAATAAACTGCACTCCTGTCAAATTGCAGATAAATGAAAGCGACCAAGACATTGTTTTCCCCACATATTGCTAAGAAAGATATCTCCCAATATTTCTAAACGACCAGTATGCTAAAAAGAGCTTGAAATGAATCCACCCTGCAGTTATTTTACAGCATCAAAGACAATGAAATTTCCACAGAGGCACTTTCTGAAGTTTTAAATGCTTTATTTCTGATAGCTGCTCATTAAGAAGCTTCGAAAGCTTTTTATTGTTTCAAAGGCAGTCATCTAAATTTTTAATCATTCACTAGTGCTATATGGTCATGATGTTACTCTCTAGCTTTAAAAACCCTTTTTTATTTTCTAAACAGTAATGTCAACATAGTGTTTTCCTGAATAATTGTTAGGTATGGCCTTACTCAAACAGCAACTGTGAGGAGGGGAGAAAGAAAGGGAGAAAGAGGACTTTTTTCCAGCTCCCTTTGGAGAGGGAGAGAAATGAGACACTTCAGGAAATTAAAACCCAGGACCAGCGGTTGACAGAGCTAGCCACCAACTTAAAACTCTGGTCTTCTGGGATGGCTTCAGCTCAGTCCTGTATAGCTGTGGGTGGGTATTCTTTAAGTTAACAACGATGCTCTGCAGGCTGATTCTGATTTTGTGACACTTGAGTGTCCTTGTGGGTAAAAGAGGGTTTAGGAAATTTCCTGTCCTTTCCCCTCGGAGTTGTCTCCTGCCCCACCCACGGTGATCACCAGGGTCAGGTCACTGACAGGGGACAGCATGGGAAGAGTCATACCCATCCCATTGCCCATCCCATTCCCCATCCCATTCCCCATCCCATTCTCTAGTCCATTGCCCCATCCCTTTCCCTATCCCACTGCCCATCCCATTCCCCATCCCATTGCCCATCCCATTCTCTATTCCATTGCCCATCCCATTCCTAATCCCATTGCCCATCCCATTACCCATTCCCATTGCCCATCCTATTCCCTATCCCATTCCCCATCCTGTTACCCATCTCATTCCCCATCCCACTGCTGTCCCATTGCCCATCCCATTGCCCATCCCATTCCCTATCCCATTCCCCATCCCATTCCCTGTCCCAAGGTTANCCATCCCACTGCCCTCCCATTCCCCATCCCATTGCCCATCCCTTTCCCCATCCCTTTGCCCATCCCATTGCCCATCCCATTCCCCATCCTATTCCCCACGCCATTACCCATTCCATTGCCCATCCCTTTGCCCATCCCATTGCCCATCCCATTCTCTATTCCATTGCCCCATCCCATTCCCCATCCCATTGCCCATCCCATTCCCCATCCCATTACCCATCCCATTACTCATCCCATTGCCCATCCCATTCCCTATCCCATTCCCCATCCCATTCCCTGTCCCAAGGTTAGCAGTGGGCACCAGCCACCAGAGCATGCCGAGTCCCTGTGCAGGAGCAGTGCCCTTCCATGCCCAGCAGCCCGGGCCCATCCCAGCCTTGGGCCCATCTGGTTTCACTTTGCTCCTCACTCCAGCACCATTAGGGACAGGATTTCTTTCCCTCTGCCTGGCCCGAAGGTTCTCACACACCAGACGTAGGGATGAGGTTGCAGTTTATTTACTCTACAAGCTTGTATTAAATTTCTGCCTCCAGAAACCACAACCCAGCCTCTCTCCTCTTGAGGGACTGTGAGTTTTCCATTCTCAGGATCTAAGCGTTGGACTGAACCCATGTTCCAGCTCAAGGCTCTTCCCTTTCTTGTGCCTGTATTAAAGTAGGCAGAGCTCACTGATAACGGAGCAGGGAGGAGATATGGGGAAGATGGAGGCTGCCTCTGCTCAGCAGGGAAGTGGATCCCTCTGAATGCAGGCACTTGGCATTTCCAGCCTCCAGATTTCAGTCAGGGTAAAAGCAAAAGGAAACAAAACACTGAGCAGCAGGAACAGCCCATCCATGGAGCAGCCATCACCTGCAAGAGACCACAAGAGAGGGTGATAATAACTGGCTCTTGCTAATATAATGTTTTGCCCTCCTCCAGTGGTACTTGTGATCTGAGACTCTCAAAGGAATTACAAATATTAGTACAACAACCTTCCATCAGCTGTAGCCATTCGTCCTTAAGCTGAAGGGTTGGGAGAGCTCTCCTTGCAATCTGATGGGATGGGCCACTTGCTTTAACCAGCAGCTCCTCAAAGAACCGCATTTTCCATGCTGAATGTGTGGCTGTTGAATGGATCTCATCCGTTTTATGTGTTGTATACAAACTTATTCCTGACACAAATGGATGTTGACACTTTTATCTGTCCCTCCCCAGCCTGGGTTTGGGTGGGTTTGAGCATACTGGGCTCAGCTTTCTGGCTTTTCCTGGTGACCACACCAGGACTTCCTTCCCCTCTCTGCCCTGGACCCAGGGTGTCTGTCAGCTGATCTCATTGCTAGCAAACAGCCTGAGCACAGAAATTTGGAAATGCAAATAGTTCCAAAGGCACGTTGGGAACGTGGAGCCAAGAGAGGCGAGTGCGTTCCCGGCTTCGGCCCTCGGAGGTGCTGGGAGAGGGAATGTGCTGGTTACAATTAACTCCTGATATCATGGGAACTAGAAAACAAAAGCAAGCCGTTGCTCTGCTCCTACCAAAGGCCTGGGAAAGGACAAGTTGTCAGTGTTCCTGTCGGGAGCAGAGCAGGAGCTGCTGGGCTGCCCCAGCCTGTGGCTGTCAGTGCTGGCCATGCTCTGTGGCACAGCCCCTGCTCCTGAAAGCTGGGCTTTCCTTTAGTGTCAGTATTTGGGCTGTGTCCTGGGATCTCTGCTGGTTTTCTCTGCCACCAGAGCCCAGATTACTTTTCCTCATCTGTTTTGGGTTGTGCTCTGACTGGTGTGGCCACTCCTGTAATTCCATCACACCCTTGAGCTGAGCATCCACCCAGCTGTGGGCTCTTCTGGATGCACCTGGGCAAGCAGCCACCAACATTCAGTGTTAGTCCTCTTCCCTTCTCCAACAAGCCCTTGGAGCAGCCCAGCCTCCCTTTGGGAAGCTTTAGTGGAGCATTGAGCTCATTCTTTGCTCTCAGGGGTCAAAGTTTGCTTGATTCTGGTGCTGAAGAAATCAAAGGATAACTGGGAAGAGAAGTGATGTCTTGAACTGGTATTTGGCAAGGCTCCCCAAACATCCTGGGAGACATCAGTCCATTGGGCAGATCCCTGCAGTGATCAAATCCATGGGATGGAACCATAGAACCTCCTGGAAAACAGAGTTAAGGTGGCAATTCCTGTGAGAATCACATGTTAGAGAAGTAGACTGTGTTCAGCATCCACCACTCTGCGGGTGTGTTGTGATCCCACAGCTTCCAGGCTCCAAAATCCTGTGTCACCTCAGAAATCCCTACACCCACTGCACTGGGCAGGTTCTGAGCTTTGTCCCCTCACACTGAGGAGCTGCTGCTCAGCCAGTGTCACGTGCCACAGCTGCCTTGGGAAGCCTTCATATCCTCCCTCCAAATCTCACTTTTGCAGAACACCCTTTTCCTGTAATGATAAAAGCCTAATTGCATCTACCCAGAATCCCATCTGAAAAATAATTCCCATCCTGTGTCTAGGATGACCAAAGAAAACAAATGAGATGAATGTATAATAAAATTTGCAGGACATGTATTTTGCTAGAGACAAAATAGATTCAGATCTGGATGTGCTATGTTTTGAGCTAAGTTTAGAACTTGGGATTTTGGATGGACTTTTAAATATTGACATACAGAGTCTCAGGCTTTTCTCACAGACTGAAAACATCCTGCCTTCTTGGCTGTTTTTGTGTTGAGATCCATGCTCTGTTACCTTTCCAGGGAGAATTTAACTCTGGCCCTCAGTGCAGGAAGAGCCAAGGGCTTTGGGAATAATTAGAAGCTTCATTGCTACCAGATCATTTGGCCTATCTTTTGAAGCATAAAGGGAAGGGATGGAATGAGATACAGCTCTTGGATCTGTGAAATTCTTTCCCATTGGCAACCTCCCTGCAAACTCATAATTAATGAGGATATTCCAGTTCAAGATCTCAGTTCTATCACAAGCGTTGGCTTTCCCAGACTCTGAGGTCCCTGCACTTGGAGGGAGATCCCAGCACAGTGTCCTGGGGCCTGGGCTGGAATTAGAGCCACTGCTCAGAGTGTGTTGGATGCAGACAAGTGTGGCCAGCAGCAGAGCCAGCAGCAGGGCCAGCAGCAGGGCCAGCAGCAGAGCCTTTCCATTTGTTTTTCCTGGCCTGATGTGTGCTCAGTGCTGCAGGGTGAGGGAGAGATCCCCCAGCCCCTGTCCCAGGAGCTGTTTCCATGTGGCACAGCAGGACACAGGGCGTGCCTTGGATGTGCTTGGTACTCAGGTCCCTGATCCCATCCCTTGCCCACTCTGCTGAGTGACCCTGAGTGAGCTCCAGCCCCTGCTCCCTCCCAGGATGGAAATGCAGATCCCAGCCCTCAGAATGGGTCTCCTCGAGGATGGAAATGCAGATCCCAGCCTCCCCCAGGATGGAAATGCAGATCCCAGCCTCCCCCAGGATGGAAAAGCAGATCCCAGCCTCCCTGTGCCGTTGGGTCTGTGAATACCCTGCGTGCCACATTTCTGTGTTGTAATTTCCAGCCTGGTCCCTGCTGGCTGTGAAGTTGTCCTCGCAGGCTGTGATGGATGAGGCTGTGCTGTTGGAGTGGCCTTTTCCACGCAGTGTTGCTAAGTCCCTGGCATGCTCCTTGAGGTGATCCTCTGCTGCTCCATTGCTTCAGAGTGAGCCACAATTCCCCACTGCTTTCACTTCCCAGTCAAACTGGTTGCTCTCAGGCTGAAGCTGATGTTTTCAATGCTGATGTCTGAAGAAAAGATGATGAACTTTTTCCTTGAAGTGGGGAGTTTTTTAAAGGCTATATTGCTGCAGACGGTCAGTTAAAGAGAATACCACCTCTATTCATTATTTTAAATTACTTCTCCATGTCTTTGTAGCTTCTTTCTTCTCTCTGGTTATTCTGGAAGAGTTAAACTTCAGCATTCCATTACTGCTGGCAAAATAGCCCTGTTGTGTGGTATTGCTTCTCTTTCTTCCTGACTAACTTGGGTGATTGACTAACAAAATACTTGAAATATTTGATCTGAAATTTGCTTTTGGGTAACATTCAAGGCTTTAAACTTCAAACTTCATTACTGGAGAGCTTTCCTGGTAAACTCTGGGCATTCCTGCCAGACACCAGCCCACAGCACCTTGTGTGCTGCCACCCTGTCATGTGGGCAGATTCAGACAAGGCCTTGCAGACGGTTTTCAGCATGACTGACTTGTCTCATCAGGGTAGTTGGGAAGAGTGGGATCTGCCTCTTTTAACTTAGACAGAACTTTTAAGCAGATGAAATTAGATATCTTGGCTCCCTCCATGATGAGTAGACAGAGATAGTGCCCCAAAGGGAGAGGTCTCAGCCCTTAGATTGACATTCAGGGGAGGTTTGAGGAGGTGCCTGTGGTGATGTCCACTCTCCACTGGTGATAGGAGCTGCTTATGTAACTGGATAGACCAGACACTAGACAGACTTGCATGTGGCAGGATGGATCCCAGATTTCAAATCCCATGATTTTAAAGGTACTTATGTGCCTAACTAATGAGGAGCTGCTTTGCAGGATTTACAGAAGGGTTTTAGTTTAGATAAGGCAGACCTTTGGGAAATCTTGTGTCTCATGTATTCATCTCAACCCTTCAGAAGAATGTGTGCCTGAATGTTCTCAGAGTAAGGTCAGATGTGGCTGATGGGCATTTAATACTTCAGATCTTAATGTGAACCTCAGGAACCAGCAAACTTCTATTTAAAAAGAAATACTTCATTCAGAGGAAGTGAAAATAGAGCCTTTCCCACTGCTTTTGAGCGTTCCTTCCCACTGAGGAATCAACTGCACCATCCCACCTTGCAGTGCCTTGGTGGGGAGGCGAAGGCAGTGAGGGCTGAGTCCAGGTTCACCTTGGGATGTGCAGAGCTGGAATAACTCTCCCCTGCACAGACACCAGATATTTCCTCCTCTTCCTAGAAGTAGGAAAAGGCACTGTCAGCCTCGACTTCCACCTCAATCACATCCCTCAACCGCTAAACCTGGTTTCAGAGAGGAGACAGCTTCATGCTAGCTCAAAAAAACTCCAAAACAACAATAAGAAAGAAACCTGAACAAAATCCCTTGTGTGCTCGGGTCCAGACATCACTTCTTGAGCTGTAATTTGTGGCTGTCTGATCACTTTGGATCACAGCTTTGGTTGTCCCTCTGGACAACCATAGGTTTTGGGCTTTTTCCTTTTCCTTGCTTCCTGGAAAAGAAAAAAAATGCTGGAACACTCTCACTGGAAAACCAGATGTGGCATCTTGGAGCTGAATTTTGTCTGGTAAACAAATTCCATGATGAAACTGAACGAAACAAAGCTGCTAACTAACCTTGCCCTGCTGCTGGAAGAGTTTTGTAGAGTTTTCAAACATCCTTGTGATGATTCTGTTCTTTTGCTGTTCTCCCAGTGCCATGTCGAAACATTACATGACTTGAAAGCCCCAAAGTTGTCAAAGGGGGTATGGGAGGAGGAAAATACAAAGCAACTTGTACAGACTGCTGTTGGGGGGGGAATGAGGATTTTTTTTCTTTTTTTTTTTTAACCACAAACCCCAGTAACCACATGAAAGCTCTTTAAAAAGTAACAAAACTGTCTTCTTTGCAGCAGCTCTAGTAGTGCAGGTAGTAAAGGCTGGTATTAATTACCTGATGGAGCTTATTGCTGCAGGTGGCAGGCAGTCAGGAGCTGCAGTGCTTGGGTGGCCAGTTGCACTGGTTTCCATAAAGCCAACAGGACACCTTGTCTACCGCAGCCCCCGCAGCAGACGCAGAGCAGGTTTCTGGAAGACATTGCCCTCCCAAAGGAGCCTGGTCTGGCTTTCTGGAGCCACCTGGATCCAAATGTGTGCAGACGTGTGTGTCTGCCTGTAAACCAAAGCTGCTGGAGGAGGAATCAGTGGTGTGACACAAACAGGAGCCTTCCAGCAGCCGGCACCGTGGGTGCTCCAATTAACGGTGCCACGGCGATCGCGGCTGCTCTTGGGTTCATTACAAAAGACAGACAGACATCTGCAGGGGTCTTAAAATAATGATTCCTTTTATCTGGTGATTGGCAGAGGTGGGGTGACAAGGATCTGCTGCTTAGCATAATCTGAGAGTTATTCTTCTGTTTTTTGGATACCAACAGAAGATGTAAGGCGGGCACGTGGAGCGGGGGCTCGGGGAGGACAGCGGGGCTGCAGCAGGTCTTTGCCTCACTCACCCCCTGGGGCAAGCTCTTCCCAAAGTGCTCAGCCCTGGGCTTCAGGATGAAGTCACTCCTGGCCTCCATTGCTCAAATGAGCTGCTGGTGCTTTCTGAGGACACGTTTTCCCTGCAACCCTGGCACGTCCTTGGCTCTGTGCACTGACAGCCAGGTCACAGACCCCGGGCTGACCCGAGTTCCTCCTGCCTCGTTCTGCTCAGATCTGTCACCATCAGTGCCAAGGCCTTGCTCAAAACAGGCAGTAATGGCAGAAGTTCCCTTTGACGTTTCCTCTCCTTCCCAAGGCTGCACAGCTCTTCCATTGCTGGTCGCTTTCCTAAGGGCAGAGTGACTTCACAATCCTCTCAGCCTCTCCATTCTCCCTGCCTTGGGAAACATCCTGGAACTCTCAAAGGAGGCAATGATTTCAGGGCTGGGCCCGTCCAAATCAATCACTGGGACATCCATAGGGAAAAGACTTGTGCCAGTTTAGGCTTCTCGTGAGTCTTCTGAGATCCCTGAGGTTTTAGTCAAAATTATTTTTCTTATGCTAGGCCCAGCAATAGAAAATAAGAAGAGGTTATTAGCTATTTTCTAATTATACTCTGACCTTTTAGAGAATTTTTCAGTTATGGATTTCAAATCCATTTGCAAAATTTGGTGAACTAAGTCCCAGTATAAAGAAGTGCCACCTTATTTTTCAGGTCAGAAAAGTAAAGTGTTTTCCCAAAATATATGAGGAGCTGAGCAGGGATTAGACCCCAGACCCCCAGCTCACAATCCCTTGCTTTAACTGCCAGCTCAGCCTTTGCTCATTCTGGTATGGGAAAAGCAATTGGGAATAAGAAGTTATTACTGGGGCAGGCAGTCTGTGGGGGATAGAGTTACAGTTTTTGCAATAATGTATTATTTAGCACTGGATTGCCATTTGAGATGGACTCAGGCTGCAAATTCAGAGGCACTGCTGGGATTGAATACTGAAAACCCCAGAGTGGAGAAGCGTTTGAGCAGAGAAGCATCTGAGTTTGAGGTTTGGGATCTATTACTCTGGATTACCAGAGATGTCTGTTCCAGAGGTCTACAGCACATCTTCTGCACCACTTATCTCTTGCCCTCAATATTTATTTTACCATTCAGGAGGAGAGACAGGAGGATTTTCTCTGTCATACCATTATGATGCCTCCCTCTTATTGACCAACTCAAGCAAAATTATTTGCAGATCTAATAGAAAGGGCAAAACTTTCTCATTAGATTTTTTTTTCCGGCTCCTATTACATTGCTGTGTATTTGGAATGTGTGTCAAAATAGAAAAAAAAGGGATGCTGATGTTTTATTTGGTCTTTCATTTGAGGCTTGCTAGCTGTTTTCGAACTGAACTTAAATAGAAGGCCACAAGACTTTAAACCTGATTAAAAGGATGCAGGAGAACATGAAATACTGCTCTCCAGAAGCTCTCAGGCTCCCTGTTAATCTGTGCTGATGCCTTTTGAGCATCGGGGTTAAGAGACAATAAAGAACATGGGGCAAATGGGATCAAGACAAAAAAAGTGAATTAGTGAATTAATGAAGAAAGATCTTGAGAAAAATGTCTTTGATACCTAAAAATAACTAATAGTGTGTGTTAGTTTAAAAGCATATTTTCAATGCAGGGATAAGTGCACGCAGCAGGGAGGAAAATACAAGAGAGAGGCTGGAGTAGAGAGTGTAGAGGGTGAATTTAACTGACAATAGATCACTCGAGCCTGTGGTATCACGTTTAGAGGGTTAAAAGGCTAAACATCTTCGTATTTAATGGAAGATGCTCCTAGAATTCTCAAAAGCAAAAGATGGAGAGAAAAATCTGCTGCCTGGGAGCTTGAAAGAGCTGCACTTTTGAGCCCAGAGCTTGGAAAGCTGAAAATCTATTCAGTGGGGAGACCCAACAGATCTGTTCCTTCCCTTCAGCCCCGCAGGGAATGGGCTCTGTCCCAGGGGATTTGGGATGCTGAGGCTGATCCCAGGTGTGCTGCTCACCCTGCCCCGTGTCCAGGTCACTCCAGGATTAATTCACCTGCAGTTTAGGGTTAAATTAGGAGTTTTAGGGCCTTCCCACCTTTATTCATGGACAAAAACTCTTGACCAATGGATAAGGAGGGACATCAGCCAAGAAAGGTTTGCTCTTTCAGGCCAGCACCGAATTTACAGTGAAATATTTTGGGTTTATAGTGAAATATTTTGGGTTTGTAGTGGAATACTTTCCACCTACTTTTGCTGAAAATTGCTCTTGGGTATTAATCAGGCTGGAGTTTGCAGGGTTAGGACCAAACTGAATGATTGTAATTCAGACAACTACAGTAATGTACTGGTGGTTGTCTTTGCTAGAATTTTACCACTCAGTATTTGAATCAAAAAGTCACTTTTTTTTTTTTTTTTTGGTAGGGAAAGCATGCTCTGTAGGTAACCTGCCCTCCCTAAAAACCAATAAATTATGTTCTTGGAGAACAAAGATCTAAGGATGCTCTATAGAAAGGAATAACAGGAACAAAGCTGTACTATACATTAAAACCAGCAAAACTGCTTAAGGCAATCCAAATGCATTTTTTTTATTAGTATTGTGTTGTGATGCTAAACAGAAAATGACAACTGTGAATAAGATAAAGGTCTTCATTGTGCATGAAAAATTCAAATTGTTACTTTAAGGAATGATTTATTTTTTTTTAAACATCATAAAATATTTATGATAACATTTTACAAAATTAGGAAGGGGAGAATTGGCTTGAAATCTTCTAAACCATTAAATTTTCATGTTGTTGTTCAAAGCAATGGTTAAAAAAGCAAGAAAAGAAAAAGGTCTAGAAGGCATGAATATAGATATTTGAATATATATTTGACAGCTTTATCTGAGAATCAGAAGTCTGGAACTTGAACTAATTTAGGGCTGAACGAAACTTTTATCTGTGGATTGGCTGAGAATTTCTGAATGATTAATGACTGCAGCAGAGCATGAACTTCCCAGGCTACAGAGGGAAGAAGAAGGTCATTCCCAGAAGATACTGGATACAGCTGAGCCAGAGACAGGGCAGTGAAACCACTTTGCTGAAAGTTCAGGGGAAATCTTTGTGTCTCGCAAGAGACACTGAATTTCTCAGGTCTAGCAGTCTTTAGGCACCTTTGCAGTAAGTTTTGCCTCTCTCTAAGCAGCTGGAGCAAGAATTATGCTCCAGGGAAAGGAGAGGGAGGTGGTGACCCTGCCAAGGCCAGCAGGTCTCTGCTGCCTCATGGAGAGGCACAGAAACAAGGACCTGAAAACCATTTTCTGGCAGCTGCTGTTATGGGTTTTGGGTGGGTGTCCACATCTCTCCTGGGGCAGGATCAGGGATTAAACCCCCAAAACACAGCAGGATGGAGGGACTGCTCCAGCTGAGATGGGTTTTAGGTGAAATTAGTGTGGTTTTATACAAAAATTTGAAATAATGGGCTGTGGGAGTGCAGGGAGTGGAGGAAGGAGGAGCTGGCGTGCTGATAAAACCATGAGTCTGTTGAGCACAATGGGAATCACATCTCCCACCGTGCCAGGGAAACAGGGCCCTGCCACCCCCACATGCCCAGAGACCCCAGGCACACCATCCTTGTCCCCTCCTTGGCAGAGGGGAGAATCCCTCCCTACTCTCTCCCACACTGCCTGCCTGACAAGAGCAACAATTTGTTCCCTTTTAAAGCGAAATTAATTGTGGCACAGGAGTAAATGCGAGGACTTCAAACGAGCCAGTGGCTCCGACTGGAGAAGTTGGCACTTGGAAAACAAACAGGAGCAGCAGCAACATCCTTGTGTGTCATGCTGAACTTGCAGAGAGACTTTTGAAATCCCAGCTCCGCGCTCTCCGGTCGCCGGAGCCGCGGGAAACCCGCTCGCTTGCATTTTGCCGGTTTAGTAATTGCATTTTTCATATTTTATTTATTTCCTCAAAAGGAACAAGTAATTATTACACAATACTTTCCCCCCACACCAATTTGGAAGATTTATCAATTATAATCTAGGAGAACGGCCCCATGTTAGACTTCAAATGCGTCTCATTAAAGATATTTTTTAGGGAGAGTGGTGGAAAAACAAAGAACTGCTGTGCTGTTGTCTTTTACTTCGCTTTAATGTCGGGTTCAGAAGTAATGATGTTGGGAACAATCATTCTTCAAGCCTCTGTTTCCTTGTGTTTACTCATTAAACACGAGAACCAGGTGCTCTCATGGGGAAATGCTCATTCTAACATTGGCTTTAGAAATCAAAAGTCTCTTCACTTTCACTAACAAGCACGGCTTCGCAGGGAAGGGACTGGGAAAAAAGCAGGACCTGCTTTAAAAATGGAATATTAGTGCCCAGCCCATAGAAGCCGTCCTGATTTTGGAGAGCTCTTGGTGGGAGGCATATGATTACAGGGTGTTCACAGTGCCTGATGTCTGCTCCTGGTGTTCAGAGCTCCCCGGGGAGAGAGTGGCTCCTTTAGGAGCAGTGGAAGTCAGCTCCTGCTCTCATTCTCCTCCAGAGGAACCTGTCCATCCCCACTGATCAGCCAGGGTAAACAGCTCCCCTGGCTGGGCAGAGGGAATATCCCTGTGGAAGGCAGTTCAAGCTCTGTGACATCTCCTGAGCTGTTCAGTGACCTCAGTGTGGACGTTTCATGCCATTCTGGACTCCCCAGGTCACTCAGGAGATCTGCCCAGGCTGGTGGGTGCAAGAGCAGCCAGTGGAGTGTGCAGAGGTCAGGAAGGTGCCCCAGGGCACGTAAGGGCTCCATCTGCTCATCCCTGTGCAAGCACAGCTCTGCCCCAGCTGGGACGTGCTGGCAGGATGTGATGGGGTCAATTCAGGGCTTGGAAGATTGAAAATATTTTGTTTCTGGGAGAGGGTCACTCAGTTTTCTTTAGATTTCTGTAGGCAGCATTTAGGAGTCCAGAGTACAGGTCCAAGCTGAGAAGCTGATGTGGCTCTGTTATCTATACCCACAATATTCATAATTTGGTGCCTGTGTTGACCACGAATCTTTTTGGATCCCTTCAGCAACGAGGGAACAGGAAAATTCAGGGCTGAAATCCCAAGCGGATTTTCTTCCGCTGGTTTTCATTAGGGCATACCTGGGAATATCCCATAGGGAACCAGAGATTCTCTGTGGTATGGATAAGGGTGAGAGGGAGAGAAATGGATCCACATCTCCCTTTGGATGGATGCACTGAAGGTGGCATGAGTGCATCTGGACAGGAGGCAAAGACAGCAGCTGTGCTGTCCTTTCTTTTTTCTACACAGACCTTTCTGTATAGAAAAGCCCCTGGGTATTTTCCTTGAATCCCAAAAACTTCCATATTACCAGAGACTTAAATTTAAAAAATAAATTAAATTTTGCCATGGAGTAGAAAACTTCCATTTCTGCAGGAAGTACTTTTTTTGCAAGACTTCAACCCATCCTAATTTTAGTTCCAGTTTAGTGGAGCTCAGGGCTGGACCTTTATTTGCACTGATTTGCAGCAGTGTCCCCCCCAGGCTGTGAGTGGCAGAGGCAGCACCAGCCAGTCCATTCAGGTGTCAGCCTCCATTAATAATTATTCAAATTGTCCAACTGCCCTAAATGGGCTTTGCTGGAGGGCTGCTCCTGTTCCTGGCCGCTGCACAGCTCTGCTTGCCAAGCCCCCGAGCCTCTGAGCCATCCCATTGATGGAGAGCCTGAATCTGTGTTAAAAGCTCTGAATCTGCTTTCCTGCTTCCAGCCCACCTTCACAGAGCCGGCCGCTTAAACTTTTTACTTGTCCTGCAGGAAAGCCTGTTAGTGGGAAGATATCAAGAGGAATCTGTGTAGATCTGATTGGCAAGCTGTGTTCTTAGTTCTTGGTGCTTTTTTGAGTCGTCGTCTTTTCCCCAGCAGTGCCTTTTAATTCTGGTTTTATAGCTGACCTTGTTACTGTTGTTAGTACAGTTTTTCCCTTTCCCTTTTTTTCAGCGTAGCACTTCTGTAAATGTTTTTGTTCTTTGTTCTAGTTCACTGTCCCTTTGAGGTTCCCTCTGATGTCTAGTCAGTGGCGTGTTTTTGATAAATTCTTCCCTAGCTGGTGCATCTTCTCTCCAGGTATCAAAAATCAGGGCAATGGTTATTGAAGGGACGCTCATTAGAGCGAGCCACGATTTCAGTGCTGCTGCCTCTGCTAAGGAGTGGGTGCCTCCGAGTCAACAAATGGGCCAGCATTTAAACAAAGAAGCAGGAGAGCTGCCCTTGCAGAGCCTCCGGGCAGCACCTCAGCCGAGCGCGGGGCTTTGAGCGCGGGGCTTTGATTGCCACGCGTGTGATGGGGACAGCAGCAGCCCTGCAAAGTCCCTGCCAGCCACGTCCCACACCCACCAAAACAGGGGCACAGCTGTCTCCTCGTGCTCCCACACAGCCAAGCTGTGCTTGGACAGTCAAGGGGAAGGATTGGAAGATGGGAAATGGCAGAATGAGCTCTGGTTTGTACCTCTGTGTGCAACTGCTGTGCATGGAAAGGGTGCTGAGATGGGCACTGTGCTGGGAAGTTCCTGAAGTCCTGCTGGCACAGCAGCCACGTTCTGGCCTTGGCTTCTCTGTGGGAAGCTGAGCTGGCTCTGACCCCCTCCATGGGTATGTCAACCTGAACCAAGTCCTTGGCTTCAACCTCAACCCAACCAAACAATCTGTGCTGCAGCAGAAGCCGAGTCACACACAGTTCAAAGTAGTTTCTCTATGTCCTAAGGGTTCAGTGTAAAGCTCTGCCTCCCTGGGAACCCTCTTTTTTGTCAACCTGTCTCCAGGCACCAAGAGATCACCCACCACACAAAGTATTTTTGAGCATGACGTAAGATTCGCTGCATCTTCTTGAAGTCTTCTGTGGACAGCGAGCAGAGCAGGGAGGACCAGCAGCTCCAGGTTCTTTGTGCCAGCCCAGCAGGGAGCTGGAGAATATGGGGATCCTCATAAAAGGGAAACCAGCAGTCCCACCTCTGTACTTTCCCAGCACAGACGTTTTGTCTTGGATTATTTGGGAACCTTTCTTGTGTTCTGCATGGTAAATAGGCTTTCCTTGAGCCTCTCATGTTGGAGGTTTAACGATGTGAAGGGCTTTGTTCTGGTTACATGGCAGAGAACAGCTCCAAGGTTTGTTTACACCAAAGGGCAAGGGCATAATAATCCTCTCTGTGCATCATGCAAGGGCTTGCAGCAGGAAAGGTAACGTCTAATGACCTTCATTTCTTAAATGCCTTCCAAACTCCTCCTCAGACACTAGAGGGTGAAGCTCTGCAATTCCACTGAAAAGTAAGTGACAGAGGGAAAATGAACCACAGAAAGGTCAAAGACGGTGCCTGAGCCAGGAGACTTGGCTGCTTTGATTATGTCAGTGCTGCCCTATATTCTAAGAACCTTTAGGAAATTAAAGAAACTCTGAGTTGGATAAAGTTGTAAAGTTGAAGTTAAAAACAAGTTTGAGTGGCCTTTGGCAATGCCTTTTGTGCTTCTGAAATACTGCAAGATGCTGCTCCCTGACCAGGCAGGCCCCACTTGCTGTGCTGAGGATCCAGCAGAAATTCTGCTGGAGTCCAACGTGACACAGATTCCCAGGACCATCAGCACAGGCCCTTGAACGAGGCAACCTTAAAATAAACTCAGCTTGAAGTTCTCTTCATGGCTTCACTTCAGAAATCAAACCAGCTGCCAAGTGCAAATGCTGGAAGTGCATCCCTTAATTTAACATTAACTTCAGCTTGTTGCAACTTGATGAGCATACTCTAAATGCACCACTGCTTTGTTCTAGCTCTAATTCACTCATCCACACCTGCCCAGATGCTGGTGGCTTTCCCAGTTGTATGCACATGTACAAGTCCTGGTGTTGAGTTGTGTCAGCAAACACTGGTCCTTGTTGCTTTAAAAAGGTTGCAAAATGCTTGTTCGGTGCCAACGAGCTTCACACAGCCAAAAATGAAATGCAAATAGGAGGTTTGGCCCATTGCTGGTGAGACTCTTCAAAGCCAGGTTCCCCTTCCTGTGATGTGAAGACTTTGAGATGGAATCCCCCCAGGCCAGAACAGCTCTCAGAAGGGGTGCCAGCACCTGGTAAAATCAAAGCTTTGAAGATGGGCCTCCCCATTGATAGAAGCCTTTGCATAAGTATCCTCCTATCTTCTCTGATGCCTTTCCAGTGTCAGCAAACTGAGAGCTCCAAAATCAGGCGTGGGGTGGGATCCCTGTGCTGCTCCCTCACTGGAACAGCAGGTCTTGGCTTTGCTGGAGGCAACCACCCAACCACAGAGATGGGTCCCACTGACCTCCTGTCTGACTCAGGGGCTGGCAGGTGAATTCCAGCAGATCTGCTGGGGTGGTTGGAGATGTTATCACACCCTCACTTCCCTTTCTCTCTGTCCTCCCCCTGCCCACCCCCTCCCTGCAGAGCTGGAAGAGCAAAGCTGCACCAGCACCATGAGCTCTCCAGGGGAAACACGGCAGCTTCATGGAGAGGGAGGGAGGGTTTTCTCCCAGACCCTGCAGGGCTGAGCCTCTGATTCCCTGTGCCATAGGAGCAGGAACATCCCACAGGGGCAGGGCAAGGTGAGAATGGGGCAGTAGCAGCACTGAAAGCTCTTGCAGATCTCCCCTGCTGAGCCCTAACAAGGAAAATTCTGCTTTTTGGATCTCCCTGAGGAAGATGATGGTGTGGCAGAGAGAAATGCCATGATTTGTCTTCAATGTGTAATTGGGGCATCTTCTAGTGGAAGTGCGATGCTTTCAGCCACCCTCCCCTGACTTTCTCAAAAAGAAGATCAATCACTTCATCTTCTTCCCAGAACCAGCCTCAGCTCCTCTTCCTCAGGCTGTTCTTCACCAAAGCAATGCTTCTCCTGCACCAGGCAAGGCATTAGATGGCTCACAAATTATTTTTTATTATTTGGTTGGGCACTCTTTTACTTCAATGTATAACCTGCTGAATTACAAGGAACAATTCTTTTCTGCTCTAAATTCTCTCTTACAGAGAAGCCTTAAAGCTCTCAGTTTTCCTCATCCCCAAAAGGTTTCCACTAACAAGGCATAAGAAACAGGAAGGAGTGAGGTTTCATCTCACTTTTCATCCTTTCCTCTAATCAAGCAACACTCCCTGGCACCCTGCACTACCTGTCTTGGAGCCTGTTCTGGGGTGAGGGTTGTCCTCTGGCCAGGAAGGACGGGGGTGGAAATGAAAAACCCTCAGGCTCTCTCTGGGAAGAGGAACTGGGAGTGCAGTGGTTTGGGCACACGGGCCAGGAGAAAGGTGTTGGCTGATGAAGCGTCCATGCAAGTCCCTTGGTGTGTGCATAAAGAGCAGGAGGAGTCTGTGCTTCTCCTTGTGGTCGTGTTTCTGAGGATCTCAGTGTGCTCTGGTCTCCTGAGAGCGTGGCTGATGAGACATGGGCTGCTCCTCTGCTTGTCTTTCTCCAAGTCCTTGAAGATCCACCTTCGGGATGCTTTGGGAGGGAAGTGGTTGCTTGCACTGAAACACCCAGGAGAGGGTCCTGGGAAAGACCTGTCATGAGGACTATGGCTGCTCTTTGCTCTTCACAGAGGGAAGCTCAGCTGGGTTATTGTCATCATTTCAAAATTTCCATTTCTGAGCAAGAAATCCAGTGCTTTTGTCCACCAGACCCCAAACTGGAACACTCAGTTGAACATTAAACTGGAAATATGTTAAAACTGCATACTCTGGTCTTAATGAATGATCTGTTTTAGAAGGGGAAACAGTGAAGAATTGCTGGCGTAAGTGTGGAATAAGATTTTTCAAAGGAATTACCCCAGCCAAGGCCCAGGATAAAAGTATTTTCAATAATAGCATTAGACCAAGAAGCAGCACAGCAAGAAATGCCAACTGTAGTCTCTAAATGCTTAAGCAACTTGAAATCTAAAGATGAAAAGGCACTGTACACTATTTACTCTTCTTAATGCTGAATTGTACAGAAGTACATTTATATTTTATACCTCTTTGAACTGGGAAATATGTATAATTCCCACAAGAGGATAAAGTATTTTTGCACTGAAGGATTAGAGAGGTGCTGTTTAAAAGACAGTTTCAGGTACAGCTCTGAAAGGGTCTTTGACAGTAGGTCTGGCCAGTGCTCTTGTTCTTTCATGAGAGCCCAGAACTGGTGCATCACGTCTGCATTTCACGAGCGAAGGCGCTGGAGGGGAACATCAGCAGTCCGAACAGATCTTAAGCAAATTGCTGCTATTTGAAGGCAGAGTTCTGCTTCAAAATCAAGAGGCTGATAAATGTCTTTGACTGCTGCCCAGCCTTTGTGATGGTCTCCACCAGGCTGACCCACTGGACCTCATCCATGCCTTTGTGAGGCGCAGCCCAGCTCCTCAAACCGGGGAGTGGGAAGTGCTGGCTCTTGTGGAGCGCTCCCGTTTGAACCCAACCCGTCGTCTCCTCAGATGCATTTCTCTGTTGGGAGGTTATTAGGAGTGACAAGGCTCTGGTAATGTAATCTAGCATTTGAATAAAGCAACTGCTGCGTCCTGCAGGTGACTCCTTTGTGGCCACGCTCGGAGGAGCAGCGCGAGGAAGGGTTGCTCCTGCCTTTAAACTTCCTCAGCATACACGGAAGGGAGAAAAGACAAATAAATCCAGGCTTTATTTAGTTCAGCTTGCACCATCGTTTAACAAGTTCTATCAGCTCAGCTGGAAAGGGACACTGCCCCTTCTGAAGCAAGGCAGTGCCTGAGTCGGCTCCATTTGATTGAATGTGTCATCAGATCCGACCACGAGCCTAATAAGGCCAAAAATATTTCCTTGGGATGACGGAATCCCATTTATCTGAAGGTTTTCCCTCCCCTGATGTCACTTGCTGTTGGGCAGTGCAGCAGAGGGGATGCCAGGCAGGCTCAGCCCCTCTCCACCCACGCTCCCCTGGGCTCGTGCTTGGTGGATTTCAGGGAATTCTTATTTCCTGTGGATCCAGCACTCGCAGCGGGCTCTGGCCATGGGGTCAGTGCTGGTGGGAGGGAGCAGGGCTTTGCCTGCTCCAGCCAGGGATGGGGCAGGGAGCTCTAACCAGCAAATATCGGTTTGAAGCCTCCATTGTGCCAGCCCACCGTGGGGAGGGGGAGAGGAGCAGATAATGAGCTGCTGCATGATCAACCGCGAGAAGAAGGTATAAAAGATATAGACCATTAGAAAAGAACAAGGCTTTAAATGCCATCTGAGATTTTAGCTGAAAAGCCCTTTATTAGGTTAAAAAAAATCTACATTTAACAATATAGAGTACCCAGTCCTGTAGATTTCTACCGCAAACTCCTCTGAAGTAAACTACAAAGGATTGTGATGTTTCTTCTTTCAGACTTTTTTTTTTATATGAACTTTTTTTAAGGCACCGTATCCCAGTGAACTATCCTCCATTTCTTTTTCTTGCTGAAGCTGCAGATGTACATTATGCTAGTGTGAAAAAAAGCTAATTAAACTGCATAGACTCTGCAGGAGGCAGAGAAGGCCTGCAGTGCACGGGGGATGATTGATTTGGACTGTCACACAGCTCTGCTGGGTGTCATAACTTAGTGACAAATAAAGGATTACAGTGTCCCAGAGTAACTCTCTCCCTTTTATTGTTCACCAGACATCAAAGCACAAAAGCATATTAGCATTTTTAATAAGTAGTTAGGTCAGTCGTGGCTTACAGTTTGGAATTACTTTCTGTAAAACTAAAAAAAAAAAAAAGAAAAGAAAAACCAAACTTATTGGTAGATTAAAAAATATAATACCCACAAGGCAGGAGTGATTCTTCCATTGCTCTCGATCAGGAGTGCATTATTTGTCTAAAACATGTGGGGAATGCCAGCTCCTAGCCCATTGTCTGAAAACGAGATTTCTAGCTAGAAAAATAACATTAAGAAGTTGAAAACACTTTATCAGAAAAGCAATTACTGAACTTCTAGCATTTGAGGCCTGTGTGTTACTTTATTTGTGCATTTTCATGGGGAGCTTATTGTTTTCTGCTTACAATTAACAGTATAAAATGACTTTTTTTTTTTTAATCACCTTATCTCTAATGAACATGTATCCCTGGAAATAAGGTTGGGAGTATCTTGTATTTTTAAGAAAGCATAATAATAATAATAATAGTAATAATAATAATTTGAGGGTGTTTACTTTGAATAAACAAAAGTTAGATATGAAAATACAAACCGGGATGGAATAATGAGGCTGGTGTTTTTATCGGGATATAATTAGCTGGGCATAATTGTTAACCTTTCACTTTGGAATGGGCAGAGCTATTTTGGATGGCGCTGCTCTGTGGATGGGGACAAAATGGCACGGGCAGGATAAATCTGTGGGAATGCTGGGCTGGTCCTTGGGCACTGTGCAAACCCACAGCAGCAGCTGGTAAATGTCCCCTCCTCAGAGGAGATGCCCCAAAGCCACTTCGAGATGTTTATCAACAGCACACAGGGTTGGAACTAAAGCTTTACACAGGAGGATTTGGCTGGAAACTCTGCGGTGGGGTTGGTCAGAACCAGAAATTGAGGAAGAGGTGAGGCTGGGTGGCTCCAGAGCTGCTGCTCCATCCATGCCCATGGCAGATTGAGATTCCATCCTCCCGGGGAAAAGAAAGGCTGCACTGCAGCTGCGAACTCCACTCTCCTCTGCTCGCCTCTCTATGGCATTAAAGTCACCACAGCCTTATCCACGTGCGAGGTGCAGCCGCTAAAATCAGTGAATTTACCCCAAAGCACCGGCACATCTGACACGTTTTTTGGGTGGCCCGTGTCATTGTTATCAGTTGCTATCCCAGCACTGTCATTAGCAGGGTGCCGTTATCGCTTGTGCTGGCCTTTGGGGAATTAACCCTGTGCTGACCGGCTGCCTTCATCTTGGCTCTCCTTTATCCTGCTGCTGTCACTTCACATCTCCTTGGAGCGGGATCCAGCACTGAGAGCATCAAGGATGGTTTTGGTGGCTGGAGCCCCGTTTTCTGTACCCACCCTGCAAGACAGGGCAGGGACTCAAGAGTTTTTTCTGCATTTTGTGGGAAAGTGCCACTTTCCAATGGAACGCTTGGCTGAGCTCATCTCGGATGTGTCCCCTTCTCTCATCACCAGCAGGAGCCAACAGTGCCACCAGATCCCAGCAATGGGACAACTCCATCCTTCTGTATGGACAGCAACTTCTCCTGGGGGAAGCTTCCATTACTCCCAGTTATCTCTTAAATTTCAAATTTCCTTGCCCCTTTCTCTGCTTTCCTGCAGCAGTACTGACTGCATGCCTGCCCCACTAGGACCAACACACTTCCCTCTGTCACGAGCAATGGATGCTGGAGTGGAAAACTGCATTAGGAAAGAATAACATGTTTTTTTAAGCTGTCTCCATGTATATTTCAGGACCTGCAAATGAGGAAGAGAGCTAAGATCTCTGTGGAGTTCCAGCAAATATTCTATGGATTATCAATGGTGCAAGGTCACATTTGGGGAACTACTGGAATGGGCCATAACAGCTGTAAAGTAGATACAGTTTTCTTATTATCCCTGGAGAGGTGTTTCCTCCTTTTTTTACAACTATTCTTTTAATACCTCTTAAATGAAAGCTTCGTTTGCTTGGTACAAAATTACCTTTAAAAAATAATCAAAGAACTTCATTTTTCTTTAAAAGAGAAAAACCTGGCACTTGGATACCTGTGTGACAGACACCTTATAAATATCTGTGAGGAATAAAAAAAAAATTATAGGAAAGTATTCATTTTCAGAGAAAAGAAATGGTTTCGCACTTGAGATTAAATAATATTATTAAATATCAACTTGTGCCTACACAAAAGTAATTTAAGATACAGTGGAGATGTCCAAGGACAGAACAGTATTTACCATCTGTAGGTGCCAAAACACTGAAACACAGTGCAGGAATTTTTGATGGTGGAATTTCCACCTAAATTTAATTTCCTTTCTTTAATTCAAATAAAACCTTCCATTTAATTTTTATGTAGTGCTTTTTAGTAAATCCAAGCCTGCCATTCTTCAGAGCATTTAAAGCCTCACCCACAGCTGAATTTTGTGGTGTGGATTCACCACCTGTATCTGCGTGAGCTGGTCCCAATGAGATTTGAATATTTTGCATTCTTGGGGCTACAAGGACATGATGGAAGACTCTGTCCTCATGTTACAGAAAGCTGTAAATCTCAACAGGACAGGGGATCTGAATGCAGGAGACTCTTAATCTTGGCAGGAGTCAGCAAGTCCCCTCTGTACTCACACTACAAAGGCAATTTGCATGAGGATTGTTGCAAACTCTGTTTCTCAGGATCTTATTTTTTGTGGTGATTTCCTCCTTTCCCTAAAAAAGAGACAACAGTGTGAACTGATTCATTTTCTGTTATTTTCTGTTTCACATCAGCATCATTTATGCATACCTGCTCTGCATTTTCCAGCTATTTTTCTGGACATTTCTGGGATCTGGGAGCCTCTTCCTGCATGTGAATCCTGTACACTCACTCATTCTTGTAATTTGGGAGGCTCCTGCATATTTGAAAGCGATGGCTTCATTTGTTTTTCCAAGTTCTTACTGAATCACTTGTTGGTGTATAAGTGACATTCCAAGCAGCAGATTAATGAAAGCGCCTTTCTTCTTTGTACAAGTTGTATTACGTCAGAAATTTCTCCACACACACACCAGTTCCAGTTATCTGATTGATACACTTAGACATCACGCATGAAATATGCTTTTATTCATGTATTTGTGTCTGTAAACTGAAAAGGAGCCTTTATTCTGGAGGAAGAGTCCTGCAGCTCAGTGCTGAGCTGCACGGCTCCATCAGCAGTTGAGCTGGACTCTGGCCAAAACCCAGCCTTATCTCTTCCAGCAATATCAGTGCAAGGAACCACAAGAGGTGAGTTTTGAAAGGTCCATTTTGGAAAAAAAAACTGAACAAAAAAAAAATTTAAAAAAGACCAGAAAAGTCATGATGTCACTTCAATTCCACGGCTGGGAGATTCTGGCTGATGTTCTTGGCCCTGCTCTCAGCTGTGGGGTCCTTGTGGTGCAAAGGCAAAGCAAAGGGCAGAGTTTGTCTGACCCTAAAAGTTGTTACCTGAGGACTTGGCCCTTAGGGCTCCATGTTCTGTGTGCTGTGGTGTGGAAAGGCTGGGGGGAGTTGGGAAGGCAGCCAGTGCAGAAAAGTTCCTGTGGGGTTCCCATCTCAGAGGTGCTGCAAGAGCCACATCCCAGAGCAGCTGGGGTTGGTGTGCACTGCTCCTGGAACTGCTTGGGCTGGGGATGAGGATGAGGATGAGGATGATGGTTGGCTGGGGATATTTGTCCCACAGGAGCCTCAGACAGGTGAGGGTACCATCAGGGCAGGCACTGTCTCTCCCAAAGCCCTCCTGGCTCACCTGGCAGGCAGAGGAGAAACTGGTGGAGAGCAGGTAGAGCACAAATACCAGTGCTCAGGTTCTGTCACTGAGCCTGAGAGGAAAATCATGCCCAGGGAAGCTGTGGCTGCCCCTGGATCCCTGGAAGTGTCCAAGGCCAGGCTGGATGGGGCTTGCAGCAGCCTGGGACAGTGGAAGGTGTCCCAAGGCAGGGGTGGGACTGGGTGAGCTTTAAGGTCTCTCCTCTGTCCCCCTGCAGATCTGTGTGAGGTTGTGTGAACTGGGCTGTGGGAAGAGCCAGCAGCTCACTGAAGTCTCAGCCCATCTGCAAACAAATTGTCCAAGAGCACCCCAGGACAGGTTCAGGGACTGCCATTGCAGAGGCAGACTCAGTCACAGGCCCAGGATGTCATTTTGTTGTCACTTATGTGGACATTTATGGCTTGGTGTCCCCAGGCTGCAGGTGTCCTCCCTGCTGGAACCAGCTGGGACCAGGAGCCTTCGATCTGGATGGCACTGGAGGGCAAACTGTGACCTCAGGGTGCTGTTCCCACACTTGTTTTATCCCAGGAGTGGATATGCAGGTGGGTTTGGACAAGAAGCTGAGATGGGTTTTCTTTCCACACTGCAGGAGGCAGCTGGAGCTGGTGGAGCTTGGACCAGATGAAACACTGGGAAGAAACTTTTAGCTCTGTAAGAGCCAGCAATGTTCAAATCATGGCTTGTCCCACCAACATCTGGAGGAGTTTGTGCTGGGCTGGACCTGGTATCCGTAATTTCCAGCCCCATCCCAGGACTTTGACTTGGTTTTTGAAAAACACCCAAGACCTGCTCAGAGAGCCCATTTGCTAAAGGATTTCCATAATCCATGAGCCATTAACAACCTCACACAAAGCAGGACCTTAACAGGCAGGCCTGGCACAGAAGCCAAAGCCCAGAGGGGCTTAATTTCTCTCCTGTCCTTCCCCAAAGTGGGCCACAGTTAATGCCAAAAGGGGTTTATGCTATTACTGCAAGAGCTCTTGGATCAAGCATTTCACTCACAAGCTTCCTATTTACCTCACTGCTTTAACATTCTGCTGATTTAAGCACATGCAGCTCTGGAAGGAAGCAGCAGCATTTGAAAAAAAAAAAAAACAAACCAAAAAACCAAAACTTTTATAGAAATATTTGTGCATCCTGTGCAAAAGCAAAGCTTCACAATGGCCAAGAGGAGAAGAAAAGCCCAAAGCAATTTAGTGATTTTTAACCAGACACTCCAAAATGTGGGGGTGAAGCAAAATGATGGCAGGCCTGTGCAATACCTAAATGTGGTGTGTGTATACAAATACATACACACATATATACACACATATACATATATATATGCACATATATATGCATGCACATATATATTACTGGATGTGAAGGGGTAACCTGGACTTAGGTGTGTTTTGGGGAGCACAGAACAGTTTTCATGCTTGTGCAACAGCAGAGAACTTCTCCTTCCCCCCACCCTTTCTTTTTCCCATCTGTGAGAGGAATGAGCTGAAATGACAGAGACAGAACGGAAAAAATAAGCAGACTTGGATCTGGACTAAATGTACTCGCAGGATAGAATGTTAATTTTACCCAGATTTGGTTTCACTTGGGGAAAAAGAAATAGCATTTAGTGTCTCGTAGCTGTCTGCATAATGTATAAATGTGGCACTTGTCAGTGTCACCACAGCAGTGACAGGAATGGCCAGGTTGGATTTTTCTGCACTAATTCCCTTCCACTGGAGAGATTTCCTATCAGCACGTGGCCTCTCCAAGCACATGTGCTGCAGTAGCATCAGGGGTGAAGCTGGGAGCCTTCACTCCAAGTTCCCTTGCTCTGGTTGGCTTGAATCAAACCTTAATTAAAATGGGAGTGGTTTTTTATTTGATTAAGAATATTGAATCAATTAATAAGACACTTAAGTGATAACACAAAGTTCACTGGGAAGAGTCTGATACTGCAGCTCCTGCTTTAGCTAATTCCTGATTTGATGAAGATTCCCAGCCATCTAAAAGGCTCAGGTAATTAGCATTTGATTGGGTCATAAGCTATTTTTAACCAACCACCCCTTACAGAGTGTGCTGCCTCCTCCTGTAGAAATGGAATATTTCAAATATACTTTTGAGAAAAACATGGAAATTCTTCTTCCAATTAAAAAAAAATACAAGTTAAGGAAAAGTCATAGTAGGAATATAATTGGCAATATGATATTTTCAAAATTGACTTAATTGAATAAAAATAAGCAAATGCTTGTGTCAGTGGTGAGTTCAAAGCGGGGCCTGTCTCTGGTGCAAGTTGCAGGAGTGTTGTGGATGGGGGAAACACTTGAGGAAGTGCTGGGCTGTGGAAGAAGGGGCTGTGGAAAATGGGATTGTGGAAAATGGGATTGTGGAAAATGGGATTGTGGAAAATGGGATTGTGAGCAGTGCTGATGGCCAGCTAATAGCACTGGTGTCCTTCTGGAGTATGACCCAGTACAGCTTCCTGTGGGGAAACTGGTGGTGGCTGTTCTGCAGTGTGAAGATGTCCAAGGACATCCAGGGACACCCAGAGACATCCAGAGACACCCAGGGACACCCAGGACACCCAGGGACATCCAGGGACACCCAGGGACATCCAGGGACGCCCAAGGGCATCCAGCAACACCCAGAGACATCCAGGGACACACAGAGACACCCAGGGACACCCAGGACACTCAGGACGCTCAGGGACATCCAGGGACACCCAGGGTCACCCAGGGGCATCCAGGGATATCCAGGGACACCCAGGGATACCCAGGGATACCCACTGCTCTGCCTCATGTCCAAGTCCTCCTCTGGGCAGAGCAGAGCTGAAGAACTAGGGACCAAAATCCAGGGACTCCAAGGTTTTTGGGGAGTCTGGAAGGGGATATTGTATCACACATGATCATGTCTGGGTGACAGCAGAGAGGGGATAAGGAAGGGAAAATCACTTTGTCTGCAAGATCCTGCTGTCCTTTTCCTCTGTGGCATCCTCTGGTTCTGTCTAAAGGAGCATTTGCAGTGGAGGAAGTGTAATTTCTATTTGCCTTGCACACAGAAAGGCCTCATCACGACACCAGGGGATGTCCAAAGGGGGCCTGACCTCCCCTCATAGCACAAACATTAAAATATTCTGCTGCAGGATCACAGCAACATCTGAAACTTCCCTTCATTTTCTTCCCCCTCCTTTTTTCTCATCTCTTTGGGTCCTTTGGCCCATATGTTGCTAATTTTCTGTCTTTTCAAAGCACTCTGTTTCATTTAAAGTCAGAATACATTCTATTCATCACCACAAATTCTAGGGAAAAAAAGAGATCTCGAAGGTCAGTGTTCCCCTTAATGTACAAAATAAATGAGCAAAGCACTGGTTTTTTCCTTTAGCTTATTACTTTTCTTAATCTACTTTTTAGGTCTACTGTGGGAGATCACAGGAGGGACTTAAGCAGTTTCTCTTAGAAAGAATTCTTATATATTCTTGCAAGAAAGGAGTCCTTCAAAACTGCAAGTCTTTGTAGTTGGATCTGCTGAGCCAGACTTCAACCAAGCTAGTTACTGGTCAGTGACTGGGGTGCCACTGCAGTGACATCCACAAGTACCCAAAGAACTTCACTCCCCAGGAGCTCACTTTCACTTGCTGTCCATCACGTTTTCCCAGGAAAAAATTCTTTCTTCTTTGCTAAGACACTGCACCTACACCCAGAAATCTGTGCAAGGGAGAATAATGAGACAAAACTGTGGCATCCAGATTTTTGGCAGTAATAATTCAGTAGATCTTACCAAGAAGCAAGTTAAACTGTTAAAATTACTCAAACCCAAGAAAAGCACGTAAGATGATCAGCTTGTTTAAATTCTGTTGTTGCAGAGGGTGGGTTCTTTGTAGAAATCCATCATGGGATGAAATTCTAGAAGGCCTTGTGGCAGATCATGGTGCAGCCTGCAAAGAGTTAATGGCATCCGTGTCCCACTGTTTTCTTGCTTCTCTACAATTGGCAGTGACAAGAGCTGGTCTGTCCCCAGCTGTGACAGTGACAGCAGCCCTGGGCCAGCCCACACCAGCCCCTGCAGGCTGGAGTGACCCAGGAGGAGCAGCCAAACCCAAAGCCAGCTCGAGAGCCAGCTGAACCTTTCTTTACAAAACCTCAGACCACATCAAAGGGCCTGGATTTGTGTTCTGTTATGAACTGGGGGTTTGGGCCAAGTTAGTTAAAATGTTCATCAAGACTCAGATCTTTGCAGTGAATCTGGGCCTGAGAACTGAACTCACCCTGGTTTGGAGTTCAAAGCAGCTGGGAGGCGAGTCTGGAGTGGGACCATGGGGAGCTGGTGGCTGCATTTCCCCTGTTCCCACTGCTGCTTCACACCGTGGATGGCCTTGCTTGGGAACCTCAATCACCCCCAAAATTTTGCTGCTGCTCATTTTCTCATCCACTTGGCCAGAGCTGGTCCAGCTGAAGCTGCAGCCTCTTCCTTGGGCTTTGATGGGTGCAGTGCATGAGAATTTCTGTGCATCCTCCCACCTTAACCCCATGCAGGCAGAGTCCTGCTGCTTGTTCAGAGCACTTGCAGGGTGACTCGACCAGTAAATAATCCCAGGAAAGTTCCCTTCAGTGCTGCAAGATGCCTACTCTCATCTGGCAGTACTTCAGAGCTGGCACTTCATCAGTAGATGAACAAAGCCAAGTAATGCAGTACAAGTAAAATTATTACAATCTGGGGTATTTCCAAAACAAGAGCCTGACCAGGAGAAGAAAAAAAAAGAAAGAAAAAAAAAAAAGAAAAAGAAGATGGAAGGAGCAGGCAGGGAGGGGCTTTAGCAGCTGATAGCTTTAAGCTGTAAATTTGATATAAATAACATTTCTGGCTGTTTTGAGCAAGTACAGAAGTTGCATATCTGCAAGTGAAAGTTTCTTGCTTTGCAGAATGGCTCCATCAATCTGAATTAAGTGTTCAGTGGGAACCAGAAACGATGCTACTGAGGGAATCTCAGCCTAAAAACCAGTCAGCAGCAGGCAGCTGTTCTGGGATGCCTTTTCACCACGGGGCTATTTGATCTCCCTTGAGGTTGAGCTGAGCCCTGCAGAAGGGTAATGTGTTCTTTTTGAACAACAGGCCCACAACATTTCTGCATCTGCAATGGAAAACACTGTGGCAATGAAAGGAAACGGGGTCTTTTAGGTCTTGTTTCTGGCTCTACCACTAATTTGTGCATGACCTTGGGCAAGTCAAAAAGCATCTCTGACCTCAGTTTACCTAGTGAGAAAATGGGAGTGGTAACACTGTGCAGCCTCTGCGGTCTCTGAGATTTCACTAATGCCTCAGCCTGCTGAGACAAGTGAGTCATGGCTCTGCCCATCCATAGGCAGCCTCTTTCCTCATCCCAAAAATCCTCTCCATGCACACTGAGGATGCTCAGAACTCAGTGTTGGAGGGAATTTTAACCCACTCCTGATCCCTGAGCATTTCCAGGCAAGTATGTGCTGGGCTAATCCATCAGGATATCACTCACTGATCACCTGATGCTTTCCTTGAGATTCACCCCTTGTTTTCAACCAAGAAACAAAACTGCTCTTAGAAAAGGATGCACATTTTAAGCCTGACTTTTCCATCTTGTGCCGGATTTGATTAGCACACAATTAATTTAACACCCAGCTGGTGGTAAAATTACGTGCTTCCTGAGCATTATGTTTTTTAAATTGCTTTCTTAATGCTTTCTGCTCTATCAGGGCTGTCCTGCTGAGGAAAGGGCTAATATCTTCCCCCAAATCCAACTTCTCTCTCAGCACTGCGGTACAACCAAGAACAATATCCCTGTTGTAAAGGTGACTTTTTATCAAAGGTACCCAATAGGCTCTCTGGAATTCCTGCAAATCTTCCATGTCTGGAGGTGTTTCAGATCCACAGCTGCTGGGTTCATTAGACCTTGTGTGGTGCTCATTTAATGGGGACAGTATCCATGGAGCACCTTCCCAGCCCCTTTCCAGCAGGATTTTGACATCCAGCTTAGCATGGAGTTGCTGCTCTCTGAAATGGAGATGGGATTCTGGCTCTGGGAGCTGTGAAACCAAACAGGCAGCAAAATCTGTAGCAAGTTACAACAATTTTCTTAACCTGCAAGGCAGGAAGGGAAGGAGGGAGGGAGGGAGAGAAGAACCCTACATGAGGCATTCCATGTCTGATCATACTCCACACATCCACGGCTATTGAAACTCTCTGATTCCCCTGTTTGAGATTTAGCTGCAACATCCCATTTGTTCCAAGCAGATATGTAAAGTCTCCTTGGTGTTCAGGTTCATTTAAAGATTTACATTTTGTATTTCCTTGCTCTTTTTCTGACGATGTACATAAAACAGAATTGTAAATGTTTAGGAAAATCAAAGCTATTCTTAGATGCTTGCAATTCCACTAAGTTTGTATTCTCTAATTTGCTCCATGAAAGGAAAAGGAAATCTGGGAGAGGAGCTTGTAGTTTGCTTTTTGAGGTTTTCTTCACTGCATTTCCATTGAAACTTGGGGCTCAGAGTTATGATTCTCAAGGCACTTTGAAAGTTTCCTCAGTAACCCTTTCCTCCAAAGGATGTGGCTGCAGCCACCTCTCCTACCTTTCCAGAGGTCTGTAGCAGGGAGTTTTAAAATTAATCACAACACAACCAGCTCTGGGAGATGTCCAGAAGCTCAACTAAACTCCTTTACCCTGGAAAAATTGGTGATAGACGAGTGAATTCTGCCCAACTGCTTTTTACATAAATGCTGTGGTTTCCATGGTGCTGAGGCACAGCCATGGCTGGAATAGAATTGGTTCTTAATCTCATGAGCCAAAATGCCAATCCATCTCTTCCCAGAGCCTGTGGCCAGCCCCATTGGTGCTCCCAGATCCGTGTGGATGTATGTCAGAGGTTGTAAACTACCATGGGGAAGAAGTGGTTTCAGATTAGGATCTCTGGAAGAAAATCTTTCCCCGGGTAAATCCAAGCTAGATTAAATCTGCCCTTCTTTTTTTCTTCTTTCCACACAGTCAACAGTTTGAGAAAGTTCAGTGCCACGATGCCAGCTGGGAAGGGAAAAATGCTGAACAAAATTCCCAACCAGCAGAACAAGAATTTTCAAAGGAATGAGAATTGCGCTCCCTGAAGCGCAGCCCCAGCACTGCTCTTGGGTCTCTGCTTCTGAAACTGAAATTAAAAACAAAATTTAAAAAAAATAAAAAAAAAAAAGCAGGGTTCTTACTTTACCCCTTGCCCATGTTTGCAGCCCTGTGGGAAAGGTAGGTTTATCTAAACTAAAGAGTTGAAGTCACTGCATGGCTTGGTGAACTCCACTCTCTAGAGTGAAATTCAGGAGAATCAAGCCCTCTCTCCTGCTCTGTAACCCATCTGATGGAAAAACTGAACACTTTCCTCCCAATATGTGCAGTAATGGGAATTTCTCATCCAGAGAAAATTTCTCATATCTAAAATATTTCTCTGAATTAGAAAAACAAAAGTAAAAATAAAATCATGGATGTGGGATTTTCCACGGATGAAAATTAACATTTTTTGGAGAATATTTCTCCACAGCCAGTGTTCAGATGTGTCCCCATATCCTTCCCAGCTCCAGTGAGATCCCCTGGCTGTGGCTGGGGATGGTCAGTGAGTCTGGATCCCTAAGGAACCTGCCCCAAAGCTACTGATGAGAAACATCAGATAAAAATTTGCCATTACAGATTGTTTCTGGTGAAGGTTTTTTTGATTCTCTTCTTAAACCACAAAAGTGCTACTGCCTGGCATGGGGAGCACACATGCTGAGGGCAAACATGTTCCTGCTGTGGGCACCCACCAGCTCTGCTCAGCAAAGGGCTTGTGACTGTCCCCTGGCCAAAAACGTGCTGAATGTCCCCTCCAGCCCAGCTGGCCAAAGGGCAGAGGTTCAGCACATCTGGGTGAGGTTAGGGGAATTTGGCCTGGTGTTTTACCTCTGCAATTCAGTGCTGGAGGAATGCTTTGCACATATGAACTATCTCATGCTCACCAAACCACTTATTAGTTTCAGGCACTGGCCCCTGTGTTATTATGGCCTTGATAACTTTATTAAATTCAGCCCCAGCTTATTCATCTCGCAGAATGGCCTTAACTATTTGTAGATATTTTAAAGTAGCCATCCTTGCATGGTGATCGCTTCCAGACCTCGCTGAGAGACACGCATGTGTTTGAAATGCCTGCTTTCCTTCTCCATTTCACCATAAAGTAGCCAATTTAATTTTGCACAATACCATTTGATAACAACCATGTGTGTGTGTCTTCAGCGTTTATATACTTCAGAGAAGGTACTGCTTGGTCAGTGTGAGATAATTTCACAAAGAAAAACGGAACCAGATGTTCCTCCTTTTGACTCGGCTTCTCCCTCCGCCTATCTTGTTTCTAATGTCAATCTCCACGCAGGTTTTCCATTACCTTGGGAAAGGGATATCTTTACACTTTGTGTTTTCATTACCAGCGTGCCTGACAAAGTGTTGGGAGTAGCTGAGGTAGGTGATTATCGGCTTAGCACCTCTGAGATCATTATCAAACCCTAACGATGCTCAGGAGACAAACAAAGGCAGAGGTGTGCCCTGGGTGGGTTTCCACAGGAACTCCAAAGGGAAAGGTCACCTTTGGCACCAAATCTCGTGGGTCGTGTCTGGGTGCTTGGGATGCAACCTTGAACATGCCAGGGAGGAGTGAAAGGCACCATCAGCTCCAGGAAATCAACAAGAAAAATTTCAGTTGAGATGTCTTCCCCCAGGAGCTGGAACGGGCAGTTTTAGCCATGGTTATCTGGTGATGATTTTCTGCTGTTCAGGGACCTCCTGCCTGGCTGGAAGGGTCCAGGTGAAAGTGGCAGCACCTGGGTGTGTTACCTGCATGTCAGGAAAGTGCTGGGGAGTTTCTCTGAAGTGGAAGGATGGGGAGGACAGAGGGATTTGGTGATGGGAGGAGGAGTTAAGCTGTGTAAAATCCAGCTGGGCAGGGGACATCCCTCACAGGATCTGGAGTGAACACAGCAGCCTGGGAGAGCAGCTAGAGAAGTGCTGGAGAACAGGAAAACCCACGGTCACTGAGGCCACAGCTGGAAAGCAGGAGGTGACATTTTAGAATCACCATGACTGTCAGGCTGAGAGGGGACCATCAGTGGCTGCAGCATCCTCTTCCTCACCCATCAAACCAGGCACACTGGGCTCACCGAGGTCTCCCTGCCCACCCACCGGGGCTGAACCTGATGGTCGGTTCAGAAGTGCCAGCTGTGGTCCAGCTGTGGAATTCCAGAGGGTCACAGCAGTGCCAGGTGGATTCCATGGACACACTGCTCTGGGCCAGTCCAGCTTGACAGCGTGTCCACTGCAGGTGGCCCAGGCAGCAAAGCTGGGCTCCCTCACTGTCCACACTGGCTGTCAGCCACCAACCAAGCCTGCACTCTGAGGGGAGAAAGGAGCTTGTTATCTGCCTCCTTATCAACACTGGTCTGAAAACCCATCCTGTGACAATGACAGAGCAAAAAGCTGCTCTGAGAAGAGGATGGAATGAGAGCAGAGTCCAGTGGCCTGGAGCTGCCCAGCAGTGCCATTGCCAGGCTGTAAAGCTCTGAGCTGCCTCATTTACAGGTGCTTTTACCTTGACACTGGCTGTCATTAGGCTCCATTACGAGAACAGCACTTTGTGATCCCCCTGTGACTCACTGGTCCTGTGACATCCTGGCAGGGAGAGCCCTTGGCCAGGGCTGAGTGCTGGCAGGGCTGGAGGCTCTTGGAAGGAGCCGCTATTGCAGGGAGTGCCTGGGCTGCATCACAGCTGCCTCTTGGGCCACTTGAGCCAGGCAGCGATGGATTCCTCTGCCTCGGACCCATGGAGACCTATGGATGGCTCCAAGGACAACGGCAGGGGGATGTCAAGGACCTCCAAGAAAGACCAAGCCCTTTGGCTTTGAGGACACCATACAATTTCTGCTCCTGCTCTTTCTTCACTCCTTTTTTATTTGGGTTAGAATATGAGCTCAGCGTGGGCCCTGCATGTATTTTAGTTAAATCATCCCAAATTTGCGAAAAACCTTATACAGGCATGAGCTGATCTCATGAGTCATGCTCATTGCTGTGAATGCTCCATGGCATATGGTAAAGCACTGGAATGGGACACATTCCCCAAGCAGCTGGCTGGAGTCGTGCAAATCCTGTTACTGGCTGGCACGAAGACCAATGAGCAAAGGTCCTGCAGAAAGAAGTCCTGATAATCACCATTTCTTAGGGACTAATCCTAAATGCCTCCGCTCCCTGTCACTGCTTGCGGTAATAACAGCAGGTGCCCATGAAGAAATCCTTTTCCCAGCACCTCCTTCATGTCTTTGCTTTCCAAGAGGGAAGTTGAAAGCCTTTCTGACAAGGATACAGAAAAAACACTATCAATTTTTTAGAAGTCCTTTTCTCTTGAATTGTCAACTGTTTGTGATTTTCCTTTTTTTTCCTTTTTTTCTGTTGTTTTTTTTTTTTGCAGCCGTTAAAAAAGTAATTTTGTCACTCAATGCACTTTCAATCCAGTAAATTGTAGGAGAAGGCAATTCCACTGGAGGCCTAGATGGAAGGAAGGAGAGATATTTGCTTAATACATGCTTAACTGGCAATCATCTTGGCAGTGTCTTAGCCCTGCTGCAGTCGAGGTGGCTTTCATCACTGGAGGTATAATTTGTCTCTGCCTTTCCAACTGCTCCTTCCTCTCATCTCCTGCTTCAGTTTACCTGAACCCATGAAACTCCAGCTCCTGCTCCAAGCTCGTGAGGTGCATGGAGAAGAGGAGCAGTGCTCTGTGCTGGCCAGCTTGGTGCCAACTCTAATTGTCCATGCTGGGATGTGCTGGTGGCAGCAGAGCTGTGCCTCTGCTCCAGGCTGGCTGTGACCTTTATGCCTTCAGGGCTCCTTGGGGCAGCCACCCACAGTCAATTGTTCCATTGATTTCAGTGGGTATCAGATGGGATCTTTGGTTCCCGAGGGCAGGATTATCACCCTGGGATATCTGAGGTGAGGGCTCAGCTGCACAGAAAGGTGCAGAGATAAGGGACTGGATTTTTGGCAGGGTGAGTTCAGGTATTCAGAGTTGGCTGCAAATTGCTGTTTACAAATTCGGGTAGGGAAATCCTCATCCACAGGTGTTACACACTGGCCTCGGGTGCGTAACTTGGGTCCCACACTTTGGAAAATACAAAATTATTCTCTCAGTGTCTGCCTACAGAAAGCATCTTCTGTTGGCGAAGTGTAAATCTTTGTCACACTTCTGTGAGGTCACCACACCACACCTGGCACATGCCACCTCCGTCAGAGCCCAGATCTTGTGCCACTGCCATGTGAGTGATGGAAGAGTGTTTTTTGCAACACGACTCAATATTTCAACACAGATACAGAAATTGTATAGTTTAACTTAGACCTTGTCATACAAAGCACTCTGAAAAGTCCCCAAAAAGTGCCTTTGAAAAGAGGCTGGTGAAGACTCCCATGCCCTTCCTCACCCCTCTATCATCCCAACACCCCAGTCCTTATTTTCTAGGTCATCCAGGCATGGCTTTCTCTCCTGTGAAAATGCTCAGGTCATTTGTTAGTGACAACAGGAGATGGATCTTTTGGTGATGTAAATCAATGTCACTTCAAAGCTTCCATGAAGCAATACTTATTTACACCTTCAGATTCCAGATCTTTATATTTTGCTTTCATGTGTGTCAAAGTTCTTTTTTTTTTCCTGAAAGGTAATGTTTTGTTGCAAATTTCTATAATTAGTCAACCTCATTTCTATGGCAATAGACACTATACAAATTAATAAAATAAATATTCCAGCACCGTTTAATTCTGGCAAAGCCATGCTAAAAACCTTTCTATCATTCCTCATTATGAAGGCAGCAAAACGTGCTTAACAGAATATCTTATCAAAATTAGTGAAAACATTAAACTTCCCAAAAAAACCTTCTTTTGAAAAGTTGTTCTAAGCAAGTTTCTAAAATCTCAGAAGTATTAAATCCTCATTAATATAAGCTCAATGTATTTATGGTGTCAAAAATGTGTTTTATAAAAGCCAAAAGCAGAGTTGCACAAGTTGCCTCATTATCAATAATCTAGCATCGTCCCTTTTATGTGTCATTTCTTTACACAATATACTATCATTTATGACTTTTAGCAAATACATCATGGCAAAGGATTACTCTCATCAGAGGCAGTCTTTGAAAAGGATATGCTAATTTCTAGAGAGCAAGAAAACATCAAAACAGTGCCAGCAAATAGCCAAGGGACTTTCATGTCTTAATATCCTTCAGAAGTGCTTTATCTCCTAGTGCAACGTGTATCATAGTATAAACAGGAAATGAAACAGCCAAGGCATCAAAGAACCACCAGTGCATGGCTGTAATTTTAGATCAGGTTTAATAAAGGTTATCTGCAGCAGGCTAATCAAACAAAAGGGTGTATGTTTTAAAGCACCATTTGATAATTTTCATTTAAGGCTCCCGATCAAAGAGATCCTAACAATGTCTTACTGACTCCAGATAGATCCCTTTGCCTCACTTTTCAAAGTAGCTTCGTTTATTGCTGGTAAAACTGGTTTTGATGTTCTAATTTTTTAGGTGGAGGAGAGATCAGAAACTGCTCTGGTTTCCTGTGCACCTTAATTTGAAAAGCAATAGAAAGAGAGCTGAGAAGGAAATGAGCAAACACAGTGAGGGTCAGGAAGATCTCAGGGTCACTTTTGTGAGCTCTCCGTGGACCTTGGTGCACAGACAGGGGCTTCCATCCCAAACAGGATGCAAGGAGAGGAGACAAACCTGGACAAGACTGGGCAAGGCCATTGACTAGTTAAGGAGAAGGCAAAATACCTGGAAGTGAGAGACTGAGGGGAAAAAAAGAGTAGCTTGATGTTGGCTGGTCGCTGGGGAAAGGCAGGAGGAGCCAGACAGGCTGTTTCTGTGACACTTCTCATCCTTGGCCAGCAGAAGCTCCACTGGCACCATCCACACCAGTGAGGAAGGGAAAATGGCAATTTGACTGTCCTACCCTAGGACAAAACCTGCAGAGCTTTTTTGCCTTGTGTTTTGTGACCGATTCCTGGATTGCACTTTCAAGCCAAATCTGATTCAAGTTCCTGGAAAAGAGGGCTGTTTGCTGATTTCTGAAAGTAGAGTAATCCCACTAGGAGAGACTGAGAGAATCTACCCTCTTGTAGCAAGGCAGAGGCTTCTTTGGGATGCCAGTGGAGCCTTCCCTATTCCTGGTTTATTAATTATTCTGTTTGGGGAGCAAAGAGGGAGATGAGAAATTTCTCCAAATGAGAGCTTATCAAAATGGTTTTATTTCTGGCAAGGCTGATATATCCAAGGAGCTAAACAGAGTTCTAATATTTTGTCAAAGCTTTCTGCACCACTCAGGCCCAGGGATGTTTCAAACTAATTTCCACACAAAGATGTTTCCCATTAAATAGGAATGCTCTCCTTGAAATAAATATCTCCTTGCCATGGGAGAGCTGTGGTGGGATGGCTCATGGGAGAGCAGGAAAAGCTTACAACCATCCCAGTTATCAGGTGCAGGCAGGTCTGACTGTTTTGGGGAGAAATTTCAGCTTTTTGGGACCAGCCTTCCTCAGCTGTGTCCAGAGGCAGGGGCGGGGCAGGCTCAGCACCTTCTCTCAATCACTGGGGGGGTTTTACAACTCATGTGTTTGTAAAGTTTGTTGTTATTTTTCATGTTCAGAAATCCAAAGCTCTGCAGGGGGGAGTTCCAAAGAAAAATCCAAATAAATAAAAAATTCACCCTTGGGTGCACTTAATGTGGTTGGTGAGAAATGTGCTGACTCCCAGACGTTCTCCTTCCCACACACTTCACAAAATGCTAGTTTTATTCATATACATGTGTATATACTTCCTGCTGATGCTCTCCTAAATATTTCAAAGTATCCTTATGAACCAATACACTTTTATCGTGGTATTCGTAGGAGCACAAGACCTTGGTTGTACCCATCCAGCCTCAGCTTGCTTCTTTTCCCTTTCAAGTAAATTTTAAATTACCAAAGAAGTGCTGATAGTCACAAAAATCTAGTTATTGGCCATGAAAACTCAACCAGAAGTAATCTCCCCAAAACCAGTCCCATGAAATATTCATGCTCTGGGAGTTCCATTCCAGGCAGGACAGTTGCTTCCAACAGCAAATGCTTTGGGAGAAGAGAAATGGTGATTCCTCTGCTTGCAGAAATGAGGATGCTGCCAAATTGCTTGGCAGGATAACCTGCTAAAAAACAAAAAAATCAGGGCTGGTTTGTTAAAATACCCACAGCAAGTGTTAGGGTCCCACCATGAGCAGCAGAGTGCAGTGCCCATATCCCGTCAGCAGCTCCGTATCAATCCCTGACCTATCTGCAGCCACCCTGGATCCCTCCCTGTGCTGGATTACTGCCTCCAGCACAGACACCAATCAATAGTGACTGAAGACTGGTAATGACCAAATGTCAGGCACTTTTCAGCAGCTTTTTTGAACTAATATTGGTGCTTCCTAATCCCGTTATCAAAGGATACCATGAAGAACACCATGACGGTGGGTACGAGTTGCCAACCTTTTGCAGATTCATATACTTGAGACCAGAACAAACCACTCAATAATTTTTTTTTTTTTCCTGCTGACCTTTATTTTGTGGGCCATTAGATTTCACCCGTATCAAGTGCAATAACTGGCGTCTGACTGAGGTACAACTTGTGCTTGGCAGAAGCATATCTTCAAAGGAGAAAAGCGGTCCTGATTGAAGGCATTGGAGCTGGACACTTCACCGCCCCTTGGCAGTTTAACTCGGTGGTTATGACAGTTTATTTCTGGGCACTCTTCTGCCCAAGGATGTTAACTCAGGGCGAGGGAATGTGTGTGAGTAAAGACAACAATCCTTTTCTATTTAACCGTCTGCAGACACAAGCACAGGCACAACAGTCATTCACAAACACTCCACAGTGGCTGCTGTGTCTACAGGTTTTATTTTGACTTTGTGTGCCTCGGGTTTCATCTACTGGTCCTTTTCAGTGTGTTCCCCTCCTAAGCAGAGAGTTGTTATTTATACTGACATGCTTTTTCATACCTCGTCCCTGTCTTCTACTTGGTAATAATCCCCAGAGATGCACGTGATTCCTCGTGTCACCTCCACATCTTACCTGTCCATTCTGCCATGGCCAAACCAGAGAGTGGCTGAAGCCCTGGCCCAACTTTAATGTGAGTAATAGAGATGTTGAAGGTTGGACTTGATGATTTTGGACGTGTTTTCCAACTCTAATGATTCCATGATTCTAATTCTTTAGATTCATGCCTTGCTTGCCTGTCCATGCACTGAGCTTGGAGGGGTTCTGCATCACCAGTCAGACAGACACCTTGTCACACAGTCATCTATCTGGCACGTGGCCCATGGCAAAGTGACTCACAGGTGTCCCTGTCCTTTCACTGTCCCTGGAAATGTTACTTAAGGAGCTGTGCCTGCCCTGTGTGGGGATGCTTGAGCCATGCACCTCCAGCATAGAGCAAATCCTTTTGCCCAGGATTTGTCCAGGACCTCTTCCCAGGACTTTGGGGAAATGTGGACATGAGCTGGCAGGTGGCAAATAAAATATACACAGTGCAAGACATGCCTGAGCTCAGCAAATAGTGTGCCTAAGTCCTAAAATTATCCAAGACAGTCTCCATAATTTTTATGGGAGAAAATTAAGTCTTCAAAGCAAGCAGGAATTTGAACTATCCCCAGTTCAAAGAAAATTGCCACATGTCGACAAACATTAAGAATGATAATATTTTGCTAAAGCCCCAGTAAATCTTTGTGTGGTTTCTCTGCATTTCCTTTCCCATTGCTGTTTGTTGCTCCTACATCCACATTCACACTGGGAGGTGAAGGAGGAAAAAACTCCCCATTGAAAAGAGAAGGAAAAAGTAATTTTAATCTGCTGCAATGCCCTGGGATATGGCTTGATTGATTAACACTGAGTCCTGGGCAGGATGCTGCTTCCAAACATTTGCTGGGTACCAGAACATCCCAACCTAAACAGGAGCTGTGAAACACCTAATCAATCTGTCATATTAACAACTGTAATTAAAAGCATTAAGCAAATGCACCAAGGGCTGCTCTGGAAGGGTGCTAACACATGTGTTTGCCTCAGTGCTAAAGTAATTGCTTCAATTGCAGTTTTAGGTCATTAAATATCTGTGTGTACTCAGGGAACATGAAGAAAAATTAGAAGGACCCGAGAAATTAATTTTGGTGACGTGTTTTGAAGTACAACAGCTCAACTGTCAATGCTGCCTTAGCAGTAAAGGAGGAAGGTGGAGATGATGAGAAAGGAGCTTGCAGTGCCTGTGGGGATAAACACATCTTGTTCACACAGGTCTGGAGGCAAAATTAAACTCTGTCCCTTATCTCTACAGAATTATTTTTCCCCAAGCAGCTTCAGAATGAAGCAAATTTCTGAATGGCTTCCTGAAGCAGGACAGCAAGGGGAGACCCATCCCATAACTGCAGCCTCTTGTCATCCACCAGTTGTGACTTTGGGGTGTAGGGCCTTCCAGAGGCACCATTTTACATTTGTTTATTAACTGAGAAGTAGAAAAGTCTAAACCAGAACATGTGATGCAAACTCCCCCTTCACACACCCCTCCATACATCTTTTCCAGAAGGCTGGAGCTGACTCCCATGCACAGCTTGATCACATATGTGTGAAAAGGATCCAGGCTTGGAAACTTCATTTGGAGCAGCAGCAGCCTCAGGGTGGTGTTTGCCTCCCAAGGAAGGGCTGACTCCAGCAGCAAGGAAGGACCTGCCTCTATTCAGACTCTTCCTCACTCCCAATTTTTCACTGGATACAACTTTCTTGCCCATGGGCTCGTAGCTCTCCCAAAGTGCTGCACAAACCCTAGCTGTGATTTTAATCCAGAACCAAATTCTGATTTGCTTCTCTCCAAGCAGGGGCTGCTGTGCACACACAGCAACTGACAATGGTTAATGGTTACCACGAGGTTACCACGAGGTTACCACGGGTTGTAAAAGCAACGGTCACTGAAGGATGAGCACAGGAGAGCTGAGCCTGCCCCAGCAGTGCCCTGCTCTCAAAGCTGCTCCAGGGACAGAAAATCAGGAATGCTGGCTCCCATTACCCAGTTTGCCCTGGAGGAGCTTGGCTACTTTGGCAGTGCAGATGACATTAAACAGATGAAGCACAGAAATGGCCCAAATATGATTATAATACATGTGTGTAGCTGTCTCACCCCCCTTTCAACTTGCACCATATGAAAATAACCTCATCGAAACAGAAAGGCTTTAAGGAACGGGGTTAATTGTAAAAATAGCTCTAAATAAAATAATCACAAGGCCCCAAATGTTGTTATTAGTGTGAGCCAGCAGCTTGCCCCGAAATCTACAGAACAAAAAGTTTGTTCTGCACTTGCAAACCATGCTATAAAATAGATAAATCATAACTGCTGGAACAAACATGGAGCTGGGTTTTGCTATGCACCAGGTTATTATCATCTGTGTACCAAAACTTCTGTCACTCACAAGTCTGAAGTCAAACCCCAGATCATCCATCCACTGCTCAGCATCAGGGAAAGGGAGCACATCTGGACCCAACATTAGGTCCCCCTAAACCCTTCTTCCAGAGTGTTCTGGCCAAAATCCCTGCTCTGGCCATGTCCTCTAAACTTCCCAAAGGACAGAAGGTGGAGCTGGGCTCCACTACAGCCCTGTCCAGAAACCTTGGACTGCACAAGGCTGTGCTGAGTCCTCATCACAAGGCTCAAAACCCCCATGAGGACTGCTATGAGGAGAGCAGTGTGTGTGTGTGTGAGGAGAGCACAGACCTTCAGGGAAGATTTGTGGCCCTTGAACCACCTGGTGTGGGATCAGAGTCTCCCTGATGTGAACACGGAGCTGGGCGAGACTCAGAACTTCTGACAGAGTTTTGCTTTCAGAGTTGGGTTTGTTTAAGTGACTCCAAGGGGTGCTGAGCCACCTGGATGGGAGCCAAAGAAAATGTTGATGCAAATCCTGCAAAGTAAACCTACCCCCTCCTGCAGTCACATGCCATTTAATTGTTTCACATTTTATTTCATGCAATGGCCCCAATCCATCAGCCTGCCAAGCAACATGGCTCGTGTGGCAGCATGGAAACCCTTCTGATTTGCTTTCCATCTCTGGCTCTCCCCTGCCAAACGCCCCATGTTGCAGTTTTTAGGAAGCTTATTAAAAAGTTTAGGAATTGAATCAGCTTTGAGGGCAGATGTCCCCAAATACCAAGGTATTTTGTGTTTGCTACTCCATGTATGACTCAAGTCCCTGATGTTTGATTTGAACATCCTCCTAATTTCCCATCCCCCAGTCCAAGACAGCTTTAGCTCACCACAGCATCTCTCCATCCAGGCTATCCCCCTAAATCCACTCTCCTTCCCACACTTCCTTAAAAAGACATAGGAGAAAAAGAATGATCAAGGAGCGTTGTCCCCTCTTTCTATTCTCTTTATATTTTTATACCAAAATTTGCTTCCCCATCACCAGCTAATTGATTCCTCAGCACTCCAATGTCAAGCTGTGGTGGTTGTCCATAGGAATCTAAATCTGCTCACAAGACAGACAATGGTCAATACCAGGTGATGCAGAGGCCAACATAACCTCACTGAGCATCTCCCCTCGAGCTACAGAGCATCTCCTGGAAGCAGCTCAGTTTCTGGCTGTGACAGCATTCATGGGATTCAGTTTCATTGTTCCAGGATGAAATTCTTTCCCCTGATGAGGGCTCAGCATTGTGTTTGCAGGCTGCTTCCTTCTAGCACTTTTATTTGGGAATAATCCATAGGATTAAGCTGGCATTTGGTTTCCTAGTCAGATTATTAGGATGTTGTGCTATTAGATGGTCAAGAGGAGGTGGGGAACATAGGAAGTCCATTAAAGATAGGAGAAAAAGGCTCTGGGAAGTGATAAAATAACTCCAGTCTTCACTCAAGCTGCTTATCAGAGAATGGAAGTGCCACCAGCAGTACAAGAACCTCACTCTTCCCACTCCATTCCAACATGGGAAGAGGTGGCAGGGAAAAACCAGTTCTGCTATGAACCTCTTATTACTGATCAGCTCCCCCTGGGTAGGGGCAGGCAGGTTTGATGTCAACCCTTCAGGAGGAGTAGGGGGCAGAAATGTCTCTCTCAGCCCCATGTGGGTTTGTTAATGAAGGTAAATGCTCCCAGAGGGGAGGCAGTGAGTGCTGCTGGGGCTGCCTTGGGACTTCTGCCAGGGAAACTCCTCTGGCACCTGAAACAGCTGGTCTTGCAGCTCTGTGGGGATTTTCCAGAAGGTAAGATCCTAAATTTCTTCTCTGCTTTAATGAAATTTGGTGCTCTGAGGTGGGGAGTGAGCTCTGCCCTTGATGTCCTCATCTTTTTGCTGCTGGATTTGGAGGGACCTTGTTCTTTTCTGGATCTTGTAGGAGCTGGGGCTCGCGGCTGCTGCTTGTTGTTTCCAGTGGGAGTTGATGCAAATAAATCCTGCTGTTCTGATCCACGTGGGTGACAGCAGCCCTGGAGGTTCGAAATAATGCTAAGAACAAACTTCATTAAACTTGCTGCGTGTCATGTGGCCTTCATGCAAAAATAAAACCCACTGCCAGCATCCACAGTCTGAGCTGTACAAAACCCAGGGGCTCCGTGCTGAACCCATGTTGGGCTTGGAGATTTTTTGGGTTTCATTGCCAGTCATTAATTTTTTTTGCACAAGTGTTACACGCATAGGTAGGTGTAGTCTTTACAAGCCATCCAAACTGAAGTGCCAGACCTTTTGAAGTTTGTAGTATAGCAGATTAATTCAAGATTTTTAGGATCTACTTGTGAGAAGCTTGATAGGGTGCAGGAGGAGGAGAGTGGGAATCATCTCCTGGGTTGTTAGAGACACTGGATGTGCAGTGCTTGGTGAAATGAGCTGTGCTCTCTGGGAGTGAGAGGTTGAAATACATTTCAAGAGCTGTAAAGAATCTTACAGGAAGATTGGAGTCCGGGGCCTTGGACAGAAGAGATTAAAATGCTTTTGTGGGTTTGGTAGATTAAGGATGCATTTTGTTTTAATTGCATTTGCTCCTAAACTTGTCTCTCAGTGGTACCTGCAGCACGAGACACACCTGTGGTCTGTGTGAGTCAGCTGAGGAGGAGTGAAATGCATTCTGCCAGCCCTGATCCTGCAGAGTACGTGCGTGTTTTGGCTGCTGGGTTGTGACAACAGAGAGGGGGCATTTCAGAGCCATTGCTGACATCTGCAGCCTCGCAGGAATGTGTCAGATAGTTAATTATTGTGTTGAACTGTAATTCTATCACGCCAGAACATAAGTAGTTTGTTTGGGTACTCTTTCCTCCCCCCCTCCCCCTCTGCTGAAGATAAAGGAGTTAAGTTTAATCATTAAATCTCCATCTTGATCCATGTAGGTCACGCACCAAACCAAAGTCAGATAACGCAGCATTTAGCAACCTTATCTCCTTTACAATAAAGACCAAGCAGGAAGCCGACTTTGTTGTCTGTTCTATTTTTTAATATACGTTTATTTAAAGAAAAGCCATCTCAAAAGTGGGGAGGGGGGATGAAATCTTCCAAACAGCAGCTTCTGTAAACAGGATGAAATCAGATAAAGAAATTACTGTAAAAATATTGCCTCATCTCTAAAGCTCAGAACTTTTTTTTTCTTTTGCTCTTTTTTATCTTTGAGAAAGATAATGAAAGAGGAAGCTTGAAACCACATTTCCATTGATGTTTGAATACACAACTGCTGGATTTAAGAACTAAAGGAGATCAAAGAGAATGGTTTTCATTCCGATAAAATTATAGCAGTTCTGGTATAGGGTGATGGGCTCATTTATGAACTCTACGACACAAATAGTTGTTCAGGCACCTTTTTTTTTCCCTTTCCTCTGCTAAGAGCCAAATGAAAAATGCCTGGAATTCCTAAGGATTAATTAGGAGTGTGGCTAATAATGTTATAATAGATACATACTAAGAGCATACATCTCACTTTAGGATATTCTCTGGGAGCACAAAACATCTGTACAATTCAAAGGGAATGGGAATCCTGTTCCTTGCTACTGTACATTGCAGCTCACATGACATGAAAACTTAACAGCATTAGGTTACCAAAGTGTGTATCCTGACACTGCTCTCTGGTGATTTAATTTTTTATTAACACATACTTTGACATTCATTACTGAGCACAAGCTGCGAGTTAAAGCCATTTGTGGATGCAGGGTTAACACAATTATTTATCACATGTTGTATTATGTTCTTAAACTGTGCAGTAAAAGTTATCAGGAAGGGTTTGTAAAAGGCAGGAGTGACACAGCTGTGGGTGAATGGGAGATCTGAGGCTGTGATCCTGTGGAATATCCTTGAAGGAGGATCCTTCCTGTGGAAGGATCTGACCTGGGATGGCTGTGCTTTAGTTCTTGGGGGTTTCTTAGGTTTGGGTTTGGGTTTGTTTTTTTTTTGAGGGTTGAGGATTATATCAGGGCTGGTGTCAGCTGCAGCATGGTAACCTCACATTTGCATGCCCTGGGGGTGTGAATGTGCTTTAGCACAGCTCATGCAGAAATGAATTTGTCCAAGCCAGCCACACAACCCAGCTTGGCACAGAATCCAGTTTGGTGGATATTGATCCACTTTTTCTTACACTTCCAAATTTGAAGTTTCACAAAAATCATATTCCAGATTGGTCACATTGCAGTAGGAAAAATATAAACTTTAAAAGTTTTGGGTTTTTTTTTCTTTTTCTGGTTTGTTTGGGGGTGGGTCTCTTGCTTGTTTAAATTTTGGGTTTGGAATTTTGGTGTCTGAAAGAGGTCATGCTCCCTCCAGATGAGGAGTGAGGCCAGAGTGCTGGGGGTGTCTGTCCCTACAGGTCACCTGTCCCCATGGAAATCCAGGTCTGAAAGGGTTGGTTTTGATCAGGGGAGGGAAACTCCTACCCCAGAGGCTGAGTGCTAGGAACAGTTTTGTTTTATTCATGCTGATGATGCAGAGGGAGATGTTGCTTTGCCCTTGAGGCACAAGCCAGTTCCAAAGGTGGTGGCCAAGTGCTTGACTAGTGTAAAATCATCATAAATTCACAGAATGGGTTGGAAGAGGCCCTAAATATCATCCTGTTCCAGCCCCCCTGATGGGGGCAGGGACACCTTCCACCTTCCCATATCTCTTGATTCAGATTTAGCTTTAAACCCCTTTCTCTTGGCAGGAGAGGATCACTTCTCTCCTGCCAGACCCAGCCGAGAGGGTTGGTTTTTCCATCCTGGAAAACATCTTAGGGGTCCACAGTGATGTAAAGATGGGGGAATTTTCAGCAGGGCAACGTGGTGTTTGCTCCTGGTGCAGCCTGCCTGTGCCACCCTCATAGAGTGGGAGCAGACACTCATTACAGGATTGCTGTAAAAGGATTTTTTTTCAGTATTTTTTTAAGCAGCAGAGCCTGACACAGTCTGTCAGCTGATCCGCACCTCACCTCCTTTCTCCTTTAGCCTTTTTATTAGAACCTTGAGCAGAATGTGGTTCTTGTGGCCTCACTTCTGCCTTATCAGATGTGGCTTGTACCTCAAAGCAGCACAGAAAAGGGTGAGCTCTTACCCTGAATCATTTTATTTAGGTTTTTTTTTTTTTTTTTTTCTGGCAGGCTGCCCTGTGTTATGATGCCCACTGGAAAGCATAAGGTTGCTTCAATTTAAAAATAGCTTGTGTTTTCAGGGTGGGCACAGAGGACAGCTTGTGCAATTAAAATGGTGATTATTGAAGTCATGCCTAATAAAGTCATCTGTGACTTGCTGAACTCAAGTTAATGACCATGAAATCCATCGTTAATAACAGGACAGCCATTAGTGGGATGGGTGATGTACTAAAGGTAGCCAATGGAAGGCAATAAAAATATCAAAAGTTAATGTTTGACAGCTTAAACTGACACTTGAATATTTTGTCCCCATGGTGACTGTTTGAAGTTTGTATTTTATTTTTTAAATGCCTTTAAAGAGCTTCTTGATAGCTTTAACTTTCCAGCAAGACTCACCTTGTCTTTGGAGTTAAGTGCTGAGATTGCTCAGTGGTGCTTGAACCCCTGTGTGTGTTTATGTCCAATTTTGGAGAGGCTGAAAATTATCAAAGCACGACCAGGTCTCCGTCCTGCTCACTGGGGGCAGAGCAGTAAAGTGGGTAAAATGCACTTTGGAAGAGCAGGCATCATGAAAAATCATGATGGGGAGAGGTTAGGATGTATTCTTGACTGTCATTGCTGAGAAATGCTCCAGGAATTGTTGGGGAAAATGCACAAATTCACTTTGCAAATGTAGGATGAAATGTAGGATGTGTTGTTGGGAGACCAAGTCCTTAAATGTCTTTCCAAACAGAGCCAGACAGGGGAAATACAGCCTGGTTAAAAACCAGAGCTTTGAAAGGGCTGGATGTGGTTCCAGTGGTGAGATGGGATCTGGTCTTGTTCCCCAGCTGAGTAATGCTGATGCTCATGGTAGTAAAGGAGTAGTAACTGCATTTGCAGGACTTGAGTTTTGAATGTTTCTGCCTTAAAAGTGATGGGGCTGTTAGAGAAAACACAATGCTGCAAAACAGCTTTAAATTCCACTTGAAAAGATGATTTGTTTATGACTTCCCAAAATGTGTCAGTCTAGCACAGGAGTGCCAACCACTTCATAAATATTGTAGTGGCACTTGGCAATAAACCTGCAGCACATAACAATAGCTGGTGCTCCTCAGATATTCCAAATTACCTTGATGCCTTAAGTTTTAGCTTTCATATTTTCCAGACTCTGCCCTGCATTAGGATATAACTCTGAACTCCACACAAAGTGTTCCAAGCTCTCCTCCCAGCTCAGGCACACAAAACAATCCTTTTCCAGCCCCACAACCAAGGAGAGCGCTGCAGCTCCAGCCCCAAAAAGTGCAACCAGCAGCGAATGGAGGAGAGAATCTGGGAGGATGGGACTGCAGAACCTGGAGCTGGGATTGGACAATGAAGCCCGAGATGGGAATGGACCCAAACTGATCCAAGTGTGAGAACTCGTGACTCTGAGTCCATCCTGGGCTCCTGCACTGCCCAAGGTGAATCCTTTGAAGGCTTTTAATAAATCCCTGCTTTATTCCTTTAACTCTGTTCAGCCTCTGTTCTGGGCAGCCTCTCCAGGTATCAACCTGGGATCCAAATCCCAGGGACACGCTCACCTGGCAGAGATGCAGGAATTTCCCAAACCCTTCCATGCTGCTGGCCCAGATCTTGCTTAAGATCAGAATCAGACGGCAAATTAAGGAAAAAATGCCAATGTGCAAGGAAAGTGGGAAAACTCTTATGGCTGCTTCTCCTAAAATTCCAGTGAGGGAGGCCATGGCTCCAAGGGTTCTGCTGTCCCTCAAGGACAGTGGGAAGTGTTGAGTGGAAGGTACCATGGCAGGGTAAAGCTCCAGCATGGGAAACCCGAGGTTCCTGAACCCAGGAAATAAGTTAAATTCCTTCATGCTTTTTACAAAACAACACTTTCCAACCCATGGCATCCCAACTACTCTTTCCAAGGATTTGGCTGTTCAGGAATGGGATTCCTGCAGGTACCATGGATGCTGAAAGCTCGTGTGACATCCTGTCACTGGGGCTGGTTTAGCTTCCTTTCCACTGGCGTCCCTTGAAACTGTTGTAAACCAAAAATAGTGTTTCCTTCTGGCTGAAAAAATTTAGATAAACATTTCTGGAAACACTGAGGAAAAATACAGTTGTACAAAATATAAAAAAATACAAAAGCCAAGGTTATTTAGGTCATACAGAAATTACTGAGCTAGATAAATACATAACAGTGAATAATATAACACTATTTATTCCAGGTCAAAGTGATCTATACCTTTTTATTTTCACTGGGAACAAAGTTCATCTCCTTCCAAACCAAACCCTGTTGGAGCCATTAAGCAGTCATTAATTATTTTGGTCGTAGGTGGCTGGAATGTCATGGTGATGAAATGTGCATTTCCTCATGCCTGCAGAGTCATGGCTTTGTTTTCATCACGTAGGCAGCACAGGTTTGCCTGTTGGAAAATGGAGCTCTGGTTTGGCTTTTTGGGTTGTGTTCATGCATATTAACGCAGTTCACTTCCCCTGGGAAGAGCTCCTGGTGCACTGGGGGAGGAGGAGGAGGAAGAGGAGGGCAGCAGTTCCCAACAGATCAGGGTGCCACGGGGTGAGGCACCACAGGCTGCTCCAAAAAACCATCCCAAGGGAAGAGCAACCCCCTAAAAGCCCCAGAGTGCAGGTGCAGGTTGCAGGTGGGACTGAAGCCTGCTGTGATGCCCAGGGTGGATCATGGCACTGGTGCCAGCCCCGGGCACGGTGGCTGCCCTGGCTGTGCTGGATGTGCCCCCCAGGCAAGGCTTGTACAGCCCTGTGGTGTTGTGTCACCACTTCCAGCTCGGAGATCAGCCTCCAGCACAGTCCCCAGGCCCTGTCCAGAACCTGCCCCATCCCAAACCTTCCCTTCCCACCCTGGGACAGCAGCTGCATCCCACCCAGGCTGAGCACCTTTGGGTTCCCTGGCTCTTGCTCCTCGATCTCCAGCGCTTCTCCTCTGGCTGCCACACCCTGGGAACACTGCAGCTCGGTCAGCTCCAAGGTTTTGAAGGGCTCAGGATGAGGGGGAGGTCCAGGATCTGCTGCATGAGCTGCCTGTGCCCTCCAGGAGCTCCAGAAAGGCAAGCACAAACCTTGCACATGGGCACTGCCACCGCTGCTCTGTCCCTGTCCCCTTCCAGAGGACATCCCGGCACCAACTCCCCTCAATCCTCTCCCCTTGCAGGCTCCCAACAAATCCCTCGGGGGTAACAGATGCACAGACTGAGGAGCTGCTGGAGGAGGAGGAGGAGCACAGCCAAGTCCTTGTGTGATCTCCTGCTGCTCTATCTCTGTCCTGGAGTGCTCGTGGCACTCTCTCAGAAGCGTGTTTTCCATATAGATTGTCCACCTGAGGATATGGGATCCCTTTGTAGGCATTAGTTGCTTTAATTGAGTTTCACAGTACTTCTCTGAGGCAGGGAAATGATGTTCCCTGGGTTTTTACACCTATGTAAAGCGAGGCATGGAGAGGTTATACATTTGTAGGAAAGTCCAGAGGCATTTTTGCAGGAGATCTGGTTTGGGGGGTAGTATTTCCTCAAAAAAAAAGAGTAGTCCTAAAAATCAGGAGGGAAAAATCCAAAGCCAGAAAAGCCTCAGAATGGGGGAAATAATTTTTCAGAATGCTACACATTGAAGCAATTTTAAATAAAGCATTTGGAAACAAAGCACAGCACTTAGCTTAAAATTAAAATCTTCTGGTGGGGAATGGGTTCTGCTTCAAACACCACGGTCTTAAACACAGGTCAGCCCTTGGTTTAAGAAGGAGCAGGAGGATTTTCAGTGCTAAATTAGAATTGCCAAAGGGGTGAGCAGCACAAACAAGAAGGGAGAGGGGAAGGATTCTGGGAGCACGTCAGAGCTGAGGACAAGGAGCCTGTGAGAATCCCTCAGCCTGGCTGAGAAAACCAGTTTTGTTTAGCTAAGCCCCAACTCAAACACACTTGAAAACTCAGAGTTTTTCCAGGCTGCCATCGAGCTGTGAACAAGTCTCTATTGTCTGGGTGGAGAATGATGCTGCTGTCCCCCACGTTTCGGGGACGCTGGGGTTCAAGTCTGGCTCCTCAGGGCAAGGCAGGCTTGGGGTGAGCTGGAAACATCAACAGCTGCAGTGCAGTGAGCAAGGTCAACCCTTGGTCTTGCTCTGCCTGCTCCTCTTGTTGCCAGGGATCCTCCCTGTGACCCCCAAACGGAGGGGAATGGTCACTGCTGGTGTCCAGCACATCCCACACGCCCTGGATGGGAGCTGGGTGTGCAAAGAGCTTTTCCTGCTGAGTTGCTGGGAAATCATGGATGTACCCAGGCTGTGCAGAGGGCTCACCCAGCAGAGCAAGGCTGGCCTTTGGCAGCTGGGGAAATGCCTTTACCTGCAGGAGAAGGAGAAGGGAGGATAAAGAGATGAAAGCCTGGTGCCACCAGCCCCCAGACCTTGCCTGTGATTCTTGGTGTGGCTGTGGAATCAGGGGCATTAGAGCTGCAAATAATGTTGGTCACCACTTTGCAGAGCAGGGGATTTATCTGTGGGCAATTCATGTCCCACAGAAGCTGGGGGAAAAGAAAGCAATAATTGGAGCTTATGCCCATTTAAAATACCTTACATCAGAACTGAAGAACTGAAGCCTGTTTTTTCCATTGCAGAAATTATTTGGCCTTGAACCATCCAGACCTCACTTGCTATTCTGCAATTGAATAGAGCCTTTTGTGAGGATTTTTAAAAATAATTACTACAAAGCACTTCAAGAGGAATTCTGATTGTCGTCTAGTTTTCATTTCATGCTTTCATGACATTTTTGTTCAAGGATGAATCTTTTATGAAATGTCTGTTTTAGGTTACACCCTCCGGAACCTTATTATTTGCCTTAAAAATTCCATCAGGGGCAGGAGCATATTCTTTAAGCTCTCCTATTAGTATAACTAAATTCATCAGAGTAATATTACTATTCATGCAAAATAGGTGTCGTCTTTCTTTAAACCTCTTGGCAAGTGGTTAAACTGATTTTAACAAGTATGCAGTGCCAACTTCTTAAAGCTTTGAAAAGTCTGAAGATTCCCAGGCTGCAAAGGACTATTTACATGGTTAAAATTATACACATATCCCCTCTACTTAAAACTGTCCCCTCATCACTTAAGACCCTTGCAAATCCATTCTGACTTCAAAAGAAGGCAAAGTTCCTCTTCCAAGAATTTTTTTTCTCCCTCTTAGCACAGCCTAGGCTTTCCAGGTTGTGAGAGCCACTGGGTTTAGCTTGAGGGCCAAACTGAGCTTGGAGTTTCATGGATGCTTCTGCCACTGAGAGAGGAAATTCATGGAAGGTTTTTTATTTTTAAAGCCTATTGAAAATGTAATTGTAGAGATAAGAGATGTTGGAGATGCCATTGCCCACTCTTGTAGTAGATCCCAACAGCACAAGTGATGCCAGGAAATCCTGAGGGCCACTTTCTCCTGAGCTGATTATCAGGTGTAGAAATCATACCTTGACTCCTTGGCTGTCCCCACCCATCCAAATCCTGACTCCTTTCCTCATTCTCTGCAACGAGTGACTCTGAATGACCCCAATGCCCACAAAAGGAGCACTTCAAAGTTGTATCCGTGATGAATTCATGGGAACTAATTGTTTTAATTCACAGCAATGTCGAGGGCGGGACATTTGCAAGTGTATTTAGGCAAGGAGCGGGAACCCATGGCTGTGGGTAGCACAGGCAGGTGGAGCTACAGGGGCAGAACTCACCCAAAGAACCTGAAATCTCTCCACAGAGCAGTAAATTTGAAATGCTATTAAAAGACTAAAAGGATTGTTCTCATCTGAGGTCTGTAAGTTATTGGACTGCACTCGGGGACCTACTCTGGCCTGAATTATGGATCTTTATTACTTTCCCTTCTGGCCTGGAAACCTCTTGATAAATTAATTCTGAAATTCTGATTTTACCATGAAGGTATCACAGTAATGTCAGGGAATCCTGTATTTGTTCAGGATCCTGTCTTATCTCCAGTCTCAAGCCTGAGGAAGTTTCTGTGCTGATCCTAGAAGGAAAAATGTAGGATTTGATAAAGTGCTCTGGCTTGGGAACCACACAAGCTACATGTGTTCCTACTGTGCTTTATTTTATTTTCTAACCATTCTGAGCTGAGCTAATCCGCAAAATGGAGTGATATTTTCAGGAAAATGCTGCAAGTCATATGCTAGGCACGTTTGTGGAAGTCCTCTGATTTTTACAAACATAAGTCAAAAAACTGAGATGCCAACAAATTGCCTCAAGGTCGAAAGTTGTTCCCATCTCATGTTTTCATCTGGGTCACTGTCGAACAAATAAAGATATATAATATGATGGGGGAGTGGGGTAAATGGTCAGCCACAATGCCCAGATGCAGATTGGGATCTAAATACCTTTAAAGTTCAGGAGTGCTCTGTACCCTGGGAGCGGGTTCAAAGCCATCTCTGGATTACAACTCTGCTGTGCTTGTTGTTGTACCTGTCTGACCTGCACAGCGACCAGGGGAATATCTTTCTGGAAAGCCTCTCATTAGAGAAAATACGAATTACAGAAAGTAACTCGATGGCTCCTTGCCATACTGCTTTCCCACTTTCTTCAAAGGAAAGTTTTCCTGTATTTTGTGTGGATTCAAATTGACACACAAATGAAAATATGCATGTTTCTGAGCCCAGCAATCAGCTGGGAATCTGCACTGAGGCAGATGGAGAGATGATGACTGCAACAGAGTTGGGTCAAAAAGTCTCCAATCTGATTGGCTGCTAATATTTTCAAGGTCAAATATTATTTAAGTAAAAAAAAGGTTAGGAATTTTATGGAGCATTTGTCTGGTTGTGAAAGGTGTGCAGGCTGATGGAATGGCTTTTATTGGACTTCATGGGTGAGACAGGAGGGTGATGGAGCTCAGGGCTGGAGTTGTTTTATGGTCCCATCATTTGTGCTGGTTTGTGGCACATCCCACAGCACGACTCCAGGCCTGGGACCCTTCTCAGGTGCTTTTGTAATAAACACAAACACTGGGGAGGGCAATAACTGCACGTGTGCCTCTGTGAACAGGTGCTATGAGATCTGCAGAGCTGAATGAGGTTTGTGTGTGTGGCTGAGCAGTCTTCGGGCTCTGGAGCAGAGCAGAATCCATGTGTTATTGTGTGCAGCACCTCGGGATACCTGGGGTCTGAAAGAAAACTCTTTTATAACAAATCAATCTCTGCACTTCCCATAAAGTGCCCTGCATTTGTTTTGCAAGGCTTCTGAGATGTGTTTCATGGCTTGAATGGGTCATTAGGAGAATCCCCAGGAGCTCCTGGCAGCTGCAGCTGAGGCAGGGCTGGATTCCCTTCCCCAGGAGTGAATTGCTGAGCTCCTCTGCTCCACTCCAGCCCGGAGTGACCAGCTCATGGCAGCACTAATTAAGAAGCAGACAACTCTCACTTTCAAAGCAAAGCTGCTGCCAGCAGGAGAAGGGAGAAATCCCTTTCCCTTGGCAGGAGGCTGGTTAGTGGGACAGCCAGTGGACAAAACCACGGAGCACAAAGCGCTCAGCCTGGCTCCCCCCGTACAATGGGACGTGGATCTTTGAAATGCAAAAGTTACCTTTCCAAAGAGGAGAGAAGTGGTGAAGAGCAGAACCAAATTGCACTGCTCTGATCTTTTTCTTTTTTTTATCAAGGCTGTTTAAGGATCTTTTGATCTCACTGAGGTATTTATTATCATGGACTATTTGTCTGCAAATAGTCTAATGCTAAGCCAGGTGGGACCAGGTGAGGTTCAGGTTGAATACGAGGAAAAATTCCTTCACTAGAAGAGTGGTTAAGCATTGGAACAGGCTCCCCAGGGTAACAGTGGAGTCACCATCCCTGGAAGTGTTAAAAACCAAGTAGACCTGGCACAGAATTATATGGTTTAGTGGCCAGGATGGTATTTGGTCCAAGGAAGGACTGGTGATCCTGGAGGTTTTTTCCAGCCTAAATGTTTCTGTGAGTCTGTGAATGGTGACATCACTGAGATTCAAAGAGAATTCCCTTTGTGCTGCAGGACCCTGGGGGTTTTGGTGTGAGAGTGGGGGATGCCCATCAGAGGTAGAAGGACCATGAGTGGTGTGGGATGTCACTCCTGATAGCGTGGCAGTGGGATGGGGGCTCCAGGACATGGCTCTGTCTGAGCTGAAGGCAAAGCTCTGATCAGCAAATTAAGTTTTGGTGCCAGAAGAGATTTTCCACAGTCCTCTGGTTTCACTTAGAGGCACCACAGAGGAGCATCAGCTGAGGTCACCTTGAGGTGTGCTGACCATAGGACAGAACAAGATCTCCCCAGGAACCTCGGGCTGGAGGGGCTTTGACCCAGACCTGTCCCTGCTAAAAGTGAGGTTTAGGTGGGTTTTCAATGTGGAGTTCAAATCCTTGCCTGGCCTTTCTGGAGCATCAAATGCTGCTGAGCCAAATCCCTCCCCTAATGCAGCCCCGTGTGCAGGATCAGCCTCTGAGGGTCCTGTGGGGTGACAGGAGCACCAGAGCTCCCCAGACAGGTCACACCTGAGGCACTCAGTGCTGGCATCCCACGTTCATTATCCCAAGGGATATCAGTGGGTCCATTTTCCCCCCAGTAAAGGCTGCAGCATCAAGCCTCAGTGTGCAGGCAATCAGACAGGGAGGTTGTGTTAATTAACCTCCTAACGTGCAACCAGGGAAATTTCACCTGGAATATCCATCCCCTGAGCACCTAAAGAGCAGAACAATGTCAACAAATTGGGCGGGATTCAGAGAAGAGCAATAAAAATGATGAAAGGGCTGGGCTGATTTATGAGGAAGGATTCAAAGAGTTACATATGTTTAACTTGGCAAAATGATGACTAAGGGTGGGATATGGTGTCTGTCTGCAAGTGTGAGAGGGGTGTAAATACCCTGGGAGGGTGGGAATTATTTAGCCTGGTTCAAATGGGAGTAGTAAGATTAAATACAGGAAATAATCTTTGTGACTGGTAGAAGGAAAAATTTTTCCAAGTTAGAGCCCAGTTACAGTGTGGAATAATCTCCCTAAGGAAATAGGTGAAACCCCAGGACTTGAATTGTTAGAGGGGAGTTCGGGGAGCAGAGCACTGGGGGAAACAACATATGAGGTGGAAATGGCAATTCCTGTGTTAGGATGCTTACATCCAGCCATCAGCCAATGCTTTGAGGTGGGCAAGAAAAGAGAGGGGGCAGAGGGGAAAAAAACCCAACCAACCCAACAAAAATTGTACAAATTTTCTACATTTTTAGAACTGCGAATTCAAAAGGGAAGAAATTCAAACCATTACTGCAAGCTTCTCAAAGAAGGGAAGCCAGGGAAGGGTTGGGAGATCCCATCCTGTGGCATGGTGGGGGAAGGAGGGACCTCGTGCATCCAATGGTGCTGTGAATACAGCCCTGAGCCCCTGAGTGAAAACCCAGCTCAGGATTGGGTGGGAACCAAAATAAAGCCATTAGCAGGCTCCTAGTTATCCTAATGGCTTCTTATTTGCACAGGGCCTTGGCTAACAATAATTAAAAGAAAAAGGTTTTTCCCCTTGTAATTGTGAAAAGAAGTAAAAAAAAAAAAAAGGTAATAATATGAAGAGAGCAACTCCACGTTGCAAACAAGAACCATATGTTGACTTATCATGGGAAATATGTAAATACAGGCTCGAGCTGATCCGGAGCACATGTTGTTAGTCATGAAGCAGCTATTTAAAATTCCATGGCTGGATCATTAACTTCACAGTATCCTTTATGGAGGACAAGAGAGGGCAAATAATCAGAGTGACACTGCAAATAGCCTTCTTCTGAAGAAATCTCCTTTAGCTGGGTTTTATGGGAAGGTTATATAGGATCCTTTGTGATCTGTCAGCTGAATCAGTGCTGGTGAACTGGGATGGCTTTCTGCTGCACCAGTAAGGTGTCCTGGCTCAGAAATTCCCTTGGGATCCTCGGGAATGGTCCATTCTGATCCCACCTGGGAGCAAAGCAGCCGCAGGAAGCGCTGACTGATGCCCCGGGTCCTGCTTGAAATGAGGTTTACCTGCAAGGCTGTGGTGGCTGATCACACAGAGGAAGGTTTGTCCTGAGGTTTCTCTGAAGCTGTGGCTGTGCAAAGCTGGTGTTCACATCTTTGCTTTGCTGTGTATTTTCTTAGTCATCCCGGGCAGGTCACTTCTGCCTCTCATCTCTTTCTTTTCTCAGTCGATCCAGACAAGACGAGTTCTCTCTGGGGCCAGCTGTGATCAAAGGAGGGCTAGATTGAAAGAGATTCCATAATTAGGGAAAAAACTCATAAAATGCAAGAAAGAGATCCTGGACCCCAGAGAAGGCTGTGCCTTAAGCAAACGCTTTAGAGCAGTGAAAGGATGGATTTAGATTAACACAGTCACCAGGATCAGCATCACCTCGTCCCTCCTGGGCTGCACAAGGACAAAACCCCCCCAGAGACTGTCCCTGTGGCCTCTATTTCGGTGTTTTTGTGAAGCAGCATCTGCAGAGAGGCCTGGACAGAGGCAGGGTGAGAGGCTGAGCAGGCTGCAGGGGTTAAAGACATTGCTGAGCCTGTAAATTGGGACCAAACCCATCAGCATCCTCCTTTTCCATCCCAGAATACTGGCAGAAGGCAAAAGTCCTGATTTGCACATGCTTGGGTATTGCTCAATGGTTTTTAAAATAATAGTTTAAAAAAATAAATCTGTTTTTGTGTCATCCTGGACAAAATTCAGAGCCCAGCTTGGTCAGATGAGAGCTCAGCAGTGCCCAAGGTGAGCTCCATTTCCAGCAGTGAGGGAGCCCAGGGACAGCCCCAAACAGGGATTTGGGTACTGGCTGCTCTCTGGGAGATGCTGTGCTAGTGGTCCATGGGATGAGCTTATTTTGGTGGAGATCAGAAGAGCTGAACTCAGGAGCAGCTCAGGCCTCACCACAGCATCTGTCTCCACACACCTTGGGGGCTGCTGAGAAGTGCCAGCAGGACTGGTGCAAGAGATTCCCCTGGTATTGGGAAAGACCTCTACAGACCTTTTATGGGGCAGAAAAACCTGTGTAACAGGATTTCCCCATAGATTTAAGTATTTTGGCTGTAATTTGGAGGGACAGAGGGGAAAGAGAACAACTCTGGTCACTCACTGCTGGGGCAGCAGCTCCTGGGCAGGTGTGACTTGGCCAAGACACTTCAGATCTGCTCTTGGCATCTTCAGTGAGTGCCCTGACATCCCCAAAGCTGCCCCAGCATCACTCCCAACCCCTCATCCCACCTGCAGCCCTGAGGATATCACCCAAACCCCTGAGCCCATGTCCCCTGCACGGGTCAAGTGCCACCAGTGCCATCTCAGGGCAAGGCTGGGGATCAGAGCAGACAAGCAGCATGAGGACAGGGGAAGAAAGGAGTCTGGAGGAATCAAAATCATCAGAAAGTTGTTGGAAGAATGGAGACCTAAAGGAGAAGCTTAAAGGAAGCCATTAATATTAATTCAGGGAGATAACAGGAGTTCAATGGCTGCATGGAAGAACAGAGAAATCACAACTGTAAGTGCAGGAGGCACTGAGGAAGATGGGAGCTGCTCTGAGATGCTCCACACTGAACAAACTCTGGTGTTGTAAATCTGGAGAGCTGCACCTGGCATTTGGGAGCTGGAGGGGACAATGGCTGATGTCACAGGGGAGATCCATGAGAAACATCAGGGCTGCAAATTGGCTGTGCCAGCCAAAGGGATCAGCTTTATGGGGTGTCTCTTGACTCAGCCAGGGCTTGACCCCAAGTTACCGCTCAGAATTCAGGTTTCCAGCTCCCCTTGTGCTGTACGAGAGCAATCAATAGTCCCAGGGGTCAGTACAAGGCTGTGCCCCACATTCATGGTTAATTAATGGTTAATTACGTGCAGAGCTGCTGTACTAGGGGTGCTCCAAGCCCCAGGGTGAAGCCAGTGCAAGGTGAGGTCAGGTAATAACAATCACCTCGTCTTAGAAACCCACCCAAAATACACTCCTCTCCTGACAGGGCACAAACCCAGGCTGGAGGAACCTTTCACCTCCCAGCAGTGGCAGCTCAGGGTTTTCCTTGGCTTCACTGCCAGATCAGGTGCCTGAATTGCCTCGTGCAGGTGTTACCCAAACAGCTCCTTGCTTTGTCCTCAGAGAGTGCCCAGCTGTGAGGCTCAAAGCCTCCAGGAGAGCCCTGCAGGGAGCTGCTGTCCCTCAGTTTTAGTGTCTGATTTCCTTCTGGCTGTCTGGGCTTTGCACCCTGTTTGTTTTTCATCTCTGTTATTGGCCTTGTTTTTTGTTCAGCCCCGTCACTTACCCCAAAAGAAATGTTGTTCCCTTTTTTTTATTATTATTAGGATATTCCTTTGCTTTTGCTGCTCATATAAAAGTCCAGGTGAGGTTTGGAGGAATGAAGAACGGATCTGTAGGAAAGGGTTTGCCAGTCTGGGGACCAGGGTCTGGTTGGTGATGCTGTCAGCAGTGTGTCCCCAGCATGTCCCCACCCTGTGCCAGGCATTGCATCCACAGCAGCCCAGGCTGGATCACAGTCAGTGTCCTGGCTTTATTCTCCTCTCTGTGCACATTCAGTTTAAGTGGGAATCATAAAACTGGCATCTTCTGTCTTCCCAGCACTGAATTGACAGCTTAAGCCTGGCTTATTTATGCCTCTTATTTAATAACTTGAGAAGAACTTGGTTAAAATCTATTTATATATAGCACACCAATGCAGCAATTCCCCAGTTAGGCGCTGCTGGCAGAGTTCCCATTGTCCCTTTTGCAGCAAAATCACACAAAAAATGCAAAAGGTTCACAAATATGAACCTTTGGGCATGTTAACAAAAGCAGCCAGGCCCAGCAGGGTGTTGAAGAGGGGCAGGACATGTCTGTGTGTCCCTCCAACCCCAGGTGACAGCAGTGGTGATGGGGTTGAGATGACCCAGGGGTGATGTGGGGCTGGGATTTGCATGGCACCCCAACTCTTAGGGGCCTGTGGGGCACAGGACCTTCTTGAGGATCTGTGGATGAGCAGGCAGGAAGCTGGAGTTGAACCACTGGCTTTGGGGTCTCCTGATAACAGAGTTTGTTTAAACTTCCATGATATTTTGAGAGGAAGCAATATTTGCTCTTTTGTTGGGGTTTTTTTTCTCCTTGTGTTTTGACAGTTTTGTTTCACTGGGGCTCTTTATGAGGAGTGTTTTATTATTTTACTGGGTTATTCATCTGCATTTTAATTGCACACAATAAAACTTGAAAGCTCCCAGCAGAGAAAATCCTATAGTACTTCCCATCCTGTCCCACTGGGGATGAATTGCTGGGGTCACATCGTTTGTCAACAAACAGGGCTGAGTCCTTTCTAAGAAACACTGATTTTCCTGAACTATAAAAGTGATGACTTTTAATTGGTGTTGTCAGATGCTTAAATTTAACCTGCCTCCATTTTGGTGTGTTTGGAACGGGGCTGGTATTGTCTGGAGGCAGGGACCAAGAGCACCAAGAGTTCTTGGTGAAATATGTCATCCCAAAATCCCTGATCTTGGTGAAATGTATCATCCCAAAATCCCTGATAAATGCTGGCACCATTGTGCCAAGGGAGGAAATTGTACCAGCTCTGCAGCCTGTGTCCTGCACCACCAGCACTGCTGGGCTTGGGTTAACTCTGCAGAGAATTGTCTAAATCCCTTCTCATTCACCAGTACAGCTGGGTTTGTTCTCTGACCTCCAAACCCCCAAATTCCCAGCTAAATGCTTCTGAGTAAATCCCTGAAAAGCTCTCCTGTGAAGCTCTGGGGGGATTGGAGAGAATTCCCCAGAGGCTGAGCCCACCCTGAGCCTGGTTCCTCACCCACCCAGACCCACCCATCTCATCAGGATTCCACCCCACAGTCCCACCAAGACCAGCTAATTCTGCAGAAAACAACCCAAAATTCATCTCAGTCTCAGAGTTTAGACCTTCAGGTCTCTGTGCACGAGCCATGGAGCTTGTGCTGGTTCCCTCACAAGCACATCAGCATTTTGTGCTTGAAGGATTATGGTCTGTAAATCTTCACCTCTCTGTGGCTCTCCCTTGTCTGAAAGTCTCTTTCTCCATGTAATTATTAAAAGGGGGAAAAAAAAAAAAGGCAAGTCAAAGTTTTCACGCAGAAAGGGAAGCTGTTCAAATTGCATCCAGAAAAAAAAAATATATTCTTCTATGAAAACATCATCCCTCCATTCCCTCTGCCCGCCCCCAGCTGATATTTAAGGGATCAGAAGCAGCATTGCGAGGCAGCATTTAAATCAGCCCAGCTTCATGTATTCCTGCACCTGTGTTTCTCATCAAACCTGCTACCAAAAGGACTGGTTAAAAGTGCTTTGATCTGACTTTAAATATCCCCAAACATCAGGAACTGGAGGTATTTTAATCTGATTTTACTGGAACTGCGCCGATTTAAGGAAAACAGAGCCCAAAATTAAGTTCATATTTTCTGTCAGTCCTTGGAGTTGAGAAAGAGGAGATTTTTTCTGGGAGTGTGGATGGCAGCAGGAAAATTTGAGCTTTGCACTGTGGCTGTGCCAGGTTCCAGGAGCATCTTTGGAGCAGCACTTTGCCATCAGCTGTGCACAGGAAGAAATTTTCTGCTACTTCTTTTTTAGAAATTTTTTTGTTTTGTTTTTTTTATTCCTTCAGTTTCTTTCCCCACTGCATTTAAGATCTGAGTTTATCTCAGGTGACACATTTCCACATCATCCTTCACAGCAAACATTTCCTCAGTCCAGAGGATTCTGTTCCTTGTCCTCAGGTTTGAACACGGCGGCTCCAATGCAAAATCCTGAGTGTGATTTAAATGCTCAGGGCCTGATCTCACCTCTCCCTGCCCTGCTCCATCACACACACCCTCCTCCCTCGAGGGAGCCCCAGAAATCTTCTCTCCATCCTTCCCCATCCTGCTGCACCCTGCAGCCCTCCGAGCACGGAGCATCTCTCGTTAGCTCCCAGCCACGTTTGCAGAGCAGGACCGAGCCAGAAACTCAAAGAGCCCCCTGTTTGTTGCCTCACAGCCTCTTTTCCCTGCCCTCTGATGTGTTTGTGTGAGGGCTTTGACATGACACTATTTTTAGGTTTCTCTCCTGCGTCAGAGGCGCGGCCGATGTCACCTGGCAGCACCCCCATGGCTGGGAGCTGAGGATTCAGCCTGAACAACAGCTTCAATAAGGGGTTTATTCTCAGGCTACCTGCTCAGCAGATGTTTCTGTTTGTTTTGGTTTATGTTTACTTTAATTCTGCTCCTAATGTGCCTTTTATAACATCTTCTGGCAGTACTTCTAGACCCCTCTGTTGTTCAAGGCAGAGCTTGGGCGGCTCTGAGCTGTGTTATCTTCAGATCTCTGCAGTTAGACTTAAAGAACTTGCTAAAACACTCAGCTGCAAGCTTTTTTCCCAGGACAGCACAGGATTTTCCCAGTGCTGCTGTGTGTCTGCTCTCCTTGCCCTTGCAGGAATTGAGGCATCTTGCTGTGAGCAGTCCAGCTGCCCCTTCAAAGCACAGCACTTCCCCAGCCATGGCCAACAGCACCAAGCTGCAACACGCTGCACATTCCCTTCACTTCCCTCCTGGATAAAAACCCTTCACTTTAAAAAATAGGAGGGATTTTTTGGACAAATGTGGCTGGCTGAAGGAGAAAGAGAAGTGTAAGCACAGAAAAGAATGAGCCTGCTCTAGGTGTGGTGGTGGGCTCATCAAAAATAAGATGCGTGCCCAGACAGGGCAGGCTGAAGGATTATCTCCCATCCTGAGGGAAAAAAAAAAACAGGCTTTTGGTTTCCCAGTGGCCAATTGTTTGGCTGGACATTGATTGAGAGCTGAGGCTCAGATAAAGGCTGGAGGGTTGGCGATAATATCAAAAAGGCAGTCGGAGTCTGGGGCCAGCCAAGTTGTCATTTCCTAATTCTGCTGCTGCTGTCATCCAGCCTTCTGGGACGCTGGAGAGTCTGGAGTGAACTGTTAAAAAAGTATTTAAAAATCCATGGCAAACTCTTATCCCAGAGTGGCTCTCTCCAGCTCAGCCTTGGATATTGTGCTAAACTTCAGCATCTGATCAAAAAAAAAAAAA